>PITA01002907.1:0-149836 GCA_004023965.1 Spilogale gracilis
AATGGATAAAGAAGATGTGGTACATATATACAATGGAATACTATGCCTCCATCAGAAAGGATGAATATCCAACTTTTGTAGCAACATGGACTGGACTGGAAGAGATTATGCTGAGTGAAATAAGCCAAGAAGAGAAAGTCAAGTATCGCATGGTTTCACTTACTTGCGGTGCATGAGGGGTAACCTGGAGGACAGTGGGCGAAGGAAAGTAAATGGGAACTAGGATAATCCAGGGAGAGAAACGAAACAACAGAGACTTTGGACACAGAAACAAACTGAGGGACTTGGAAGGAGGGGGTGGGGAATGGGAGAGCCTGGTGGTGGTTACTGGTGACACCTAAAGTGTGGAGCACTGGGTGTGGGGGAATGGGGAATGAATCTTGGAACACTGGGGAAAAAAATTTAAGTAAGAATAAAAAAAAAAAAAAGAAACGGTTACATTTTTCCCAACCTTTTTACATTTATGTCAACAATGTATGAGAATTCAGTTGCTCTGTATCCTCATCAACGCTTCGCATTGTCAGTCCTTTTAATTTGAGCCATTCTAAGAGGGTGTGTTGTATCATCCACCGCAGTGTTGATTGAGATCACACTGAATCTGTCGATCAGTTTGGAGAGAATTAACATTTTAATAATACTGAGTTTTCAAATCTATTAATATGATACAACTTCTCTCTTAGTGAGGTCTTCTTTAATTTCCCATTCTAGTGTTTTGTATTATTCAGTATCTGTATCATACACATCTTTTGTCAAATTTATTCCAAATATTTCATATTTTCTGGTACCATTGTAAATGACATTGTGTTTTAATTTTACTCTATGATTGTTTTTAGTAAATAGAAATATAGTTGGTTTTTGTATATTGACCTTCTATTCAAAAATCTGGCTTAACCTTGTTTATTAGTACGAGGAGATTCTTGGTGAAATCCTTAGGATTTTTCACATGGATGATTATGAAATCTGTGAATAAAGACAGTTGTGCTTTCAGATCTTTGCTTGTCTTATTTAACTGATTAGAACCTTCGGTACAATGTTAAACAGAAATATTAAGAACAGATATCCTTTTTTTAAATTATTTTATTTTTGTTTTGTTTTGTTTTGTTTTATTTTGATATCCTTCCTTGTTTTTGGTCTCAATTCTAGCCTTTGGCTTTCATCATTCTGTGTGATTTGAGTGTAGGCCTTTTGTAGAAGTCATTTTTCAGGATTAGGAAGTTCCTTCAATCCTTTGGTGAGATTTCTTATCCTAAGTGGATGTTAGATTTTGTCAAGTGCTTTTTTTTACATTGATTAGAATTATTTTATAATTTTTTCTTTTCTAGCTGCTTGATATGAATTACTTGATTACTTTTTCAAAAGTGGAATTAATCTTATTGGTATATAATTTTTACTTTCAACCTCTCTGTGCAATTATATTTAAAGAGTTACTTGCAGGCAGCCTATTGTTGAGTCTTGTATTTTTATCCAATCTGACAATCTCTGCCTTTTAATTGACATAAGGTTTAGATGATTTTCATTTAATGTGATCATCGATGTGGTTAATTTAAATATAGTATTTTCCTTTAGTTTTCTATTTTTATCATCTGTTTTTCTTTTAGGTACCATTTTCCTCCTTTGCCTTCTTTTTGGAATAATTGAATAACATTTTAAACATCTTTCTTTAAAGATGTTTGTTATCTTTTTTGTTGGCTTATTAAACTATTAGGGTTTTTTTTTGTTTTCTTAAAGATTTTATTTATTTATTTGACAGAGAGAAACACAGCGAGAGAGGCAACATAAGCAGGGAGAGTGAGAGAGGCTTCCTGCTGGGCAGAGAGCCCAATGTGGGGCTGGATTCCAGGACTCCAGGATCATGACCTGAGCTGAAGGCAGACACTTAATGACTGAGCCACCCAGGTGCCCCTTAAACTCTTAGTTTTATTCTTAGAGTAGCTATTTGAGAGTTTATTAGGTACAACTTTGTCTTGTCACAGTTTATGCTCATGTAATATTATACCATATTCTGTATAGTATAAGAAACAATAGTTTGTTTCCATTTATTCTCTCAAGATCTTTGTGCTATTGTTCATATGCATTTTACTTCTATGTGTGTGATATAGGCCATGATTCATTATTATTTTTTATTTAAGCTCTCAATGATCTTTTAGAGAGATTTAAAATAAGAAAAAGAATGTTTTCTCTTTACCCATGTATTGAAGTATCTTGTTTCCCTCATTTTTGTGTACATCCAGACTTCAATCTGGCATCATTTTTTCTTCTCCCGGAAGGAATTGTTTTTTAACATTTCTTATATTGGAGGTCTACTGATAATGAATTCTTTCAGCTTTCCTACTATCTTACAAAATTTTTACTTCACCTTCAGTTTTGAAAGATACTTTCACTGGGAATAGAGCTCTAAGTCAAAACTTTTTTCAGGTCTTTGAAGATGTTGTCCCACAATTGTCAGGCTTACTTTCTTCCCAACTAGAAGTCTGCAGTCGTTTTTCTTTTCTTTCTTTCTTTCTTTCTTTCTTTCTTTCTTTCTTTCTTTCTTTCTTTCTTTCTCTCTCTCTCTCTCTCTCTCTCTCTCTCTCTTTCTTTCTTTCTTTCTTTCTTTCTTCTTTCCTTCCTTCCTTTCTTCCTTCCTTCCTTCCTTCCTTCCTTCCTTTCATTCTTTCTTTCTCTTTTTTTTTTCTGTTTTGAACATGTTGATTCTGTTTTTAAGGTTTCTCTTAATCACTGATTTTAGTCATTTTCTTATGATGTGTCTTAAAATAGTTCTATTGTGTTTGGGATTTATTAGAATCTTTGTATCTATAGATTTATAGTTTTCATCAAAGCTAGAAATGTTTTGGCCATATTTCTTCAGATATTTTTCTAATACCCCCACTTCAGGGACTTCAGTTTTATGCATGTTTGGCATCTTGAAGTTGATCCACAGCTCATGTTATTTTGTTATTTTTTTTTCACTTTTCTCTCTTTCATTTTGGATCATTTAAATTACTGTATATTTATTAAAATTTTTCCTGCCTCATTTATCTGCTGTTAATCCTAATCTTCATCACAGAAATTTTGCTTTTCATCTTGAAAAGTATAATAGTCTTGTGCTCTATTCTACCTGAGCATCTGCAATAGTGGCCTAATCGATATTTTAATGCTGTTGTCTATTATTGTTAGTATCTGTTTTCATGAGTCCGCTTTTATCACTTGATTATTCTCCTTGTGATGGGTCATATTTTCCTGCTGCTTTGCCTGCTTGGCCTTTTTTTTTTTTTAATATTTAAACATTTTTGTTGTTGTTAGAGAGAGAGAGCACAAATGTGCACATGGGTGTGCAAGAGAAGGTGGGATAGGGGCAGAGGGAGCAGGATAGAATCTCAAGCAGATGCCTCCACTGAGTGTGAGGCAAGACACAGGGCTCCAGCCCATGACCCTGCAATCACGACCTGAGCTGAAAGCAGAGTGACATAGACTTAACCGACTGAACCAGCCAGGCGCCCTGGTAATTTTTTATTGTATGCCAGACGTTGTCAGTTTTACTTGGCAGGTTGAGGAATGGTTTGTACACATTTGAGTATTCTTGATCTTTGTTCTGGGTTATCGTTAAGTTACTTGAAGACAGATTGACTTTTTTTTCAAGGTTTGAATTTAAGGTGGGGTTAGAGAAGTCTTCAGTCACAGCCTAATTTTGTCCCAGGAGTGAGGCAGTACTCTTTGGAATACTCTATGTGAGGCTCCCATGCATTACATTATAAGTTTTTCCACTCTGGAAGGTAAACACAAACTGTTCTCTGCTTTGTGTGAGCCCGGGGGGTTCTTCCTTCTAATTCTTCCCGCTGATTCCTTGCCTGGCCTCAAGGAATTTCCTAGCTTGGGTGCACTGAGCAGTTATCAACTGAAGACTTCAAAGGAAGGGTCTTCAGATCCCCAGATCTCTCCATCTGTGCGGGTGTCTCCACTCTGTGAATCAGTCTCATCTCTGGTTGTTGTCTCTGTGATTTGGAGCCACCATGGGCTTCCCAAATTCTCAACTCTGTCTTATCACTTCAGGGAGACTTCTGGACACAGTTTGGATTCCCTTCCCTGCAAACCAACCTGAGAACTGTCTCCAGGCATTATGATAGGAAACCGTAGGCTCATCTCTTTTGTTTCTCTTTTCTCACTGAACACTCTCCCACATAGCCCATTGTCCATTGGTTGAAAACTATTATTTCATGTATTTTGTCTCTAGTTTTTTAAAGTATCAGAGTAAATCTTTACCCTCATACTCCATCATGGCCAAAAATAGAAGTCCTTCAGTAGTTTATGGATATTCATGTTTTGAGGAATATAATAGCCTGCAAGTAGCTCCCTAGAGAATGCCCTGTGGGGTGCTATTGCATTTGACAATCCTATCTTGCTCTTGCTACCTACTTGCAAATCGAGGTAAATACTCAGAAGCCAGCTTGTTCACTTCAATATTTACCCTCTCCAGGAGATTCTAGTCTGTTTTAAATCTCAATACATGATACAATGGCTTGCATTTTTGTTCACACTTTGCAGCATGAAATCACCCTTGTTCAGCTTGAATTGGACTGAGTGCCAACTCTTTGCTTGGATCATTGCCTGGTTCGATTTGGCTATAAATATAGCTAAAATACTGGTTTCACACCTGGTTATTTTGGCCATTATAGTATAAGAAGATACAGTCTGCTCTTGGCTAAGTATTCTGATGGCCACTATTCACCGTAAAATGTCAATAGGGTCATGCTTTATAGAGATGACCTTAGCATGCATAATTGAATTTTTCTGGCATTGTGGAACTAGAATACATCTGCAAAGCACAGCTGGCAACTTCTCTGGTTAATCTAGGCATAAGTACAGCTGGGCCAAAGAATGCACATCCAAATATCCAAAACAAACAAAAAACCCAAACCATAATGAGAACCGAGAGCTGATTCAGAAATTCTAGTTTATTAATTCACTTATTTACCCAACATCTCCTTGAGTTAAATAGTAGAATATATAAGAAAGCCGTTATGATGCAAACACAATGTAATATTTAGTACATTGTATCTTGCATTCCGCGAAACAAGCACATACAGTTTAAAGGAAAAGAGTTTTGAAATATCAACCGATATGAGTTTGGTTGTTTTTCTTGAATTGCGTTGCCCTTTGACTCTTTAGAATTTTGCATACTTGGGATTTCAAGGTAGTGATTTTTTCACACAAAAGTGAGACAAAGAAAGTTTTCTCAGCGTTTGAGTTTCAAAAGTGTAGGTCTCGCAGATCACGGAAGAAAGGAAAACAGCAAATCTCCTCTGGTCTGATATTAAAATGTTCCCGAGAATTGAAGAAATGAGAGTTGGAGGGAGAATGTTTTGAGTACTTTCTAGGCTCCTGACAGAGGGGACCTTTCATCCTCCTGTATTCCACGCTCAATCTAGGAGGGAGAGGACAGAATGGCAGAGGTCTCAGAAGGCCTATAGAATCCATATGCAAAGCACCCAGGTTCCCATTTCTGTGAGGACCTGGACAATCAGTAAGAGCCTGGAGTGGACAGGCATGTCCCAGACCACTGTGTACAGTATGCTGCTTCACGTCAGCAAGAAGCAAATGTTTCAGAACAGCTCTTGCACGTCTGAGAACAGCTCCAAGCTTCCTTCAGTTGAGAATAATCACAGGCTTCCAAAAGAAAGTCAGCCAAGAATGAATCAGAGCCCGGATCCTTGCTGACATAGACCAAGACATTTCTGCAGAGACCTGCAAAGGTGGACAGCCGGGAGCAATGACGTCACCTCGTCTCTTCCAAACCCTTGCCTGGCCCCTTCACGCCCTGTGATAAATCTCTACACCTTAGACACCGGAGGGGGAAGAAACCCTGAAATGACTAAGAGATTGTTTCTGCTATTCAGCAGAATACAGCATATGTAATAAAAGTTTTAAAAAAAAATAGGTCCCATTGTAACAAAGTTACTTTTCTTAAACATCTCAAGTGTGTAAGAAGTGTAACAGAAGCTTGTGCGATACATTTAAGCTTATTATTTTCTGGGCCTCTTCTCTATTATCAGCATTGCAAAAGGTATTTATTTATTCAGTAAGTCCTGAGCAGATAGGCGGTTAGAACTCAGGAGGAACAGAAGATGATATAGTTGTTAGAGTCTAGATTAATCCACCTCAAAACCACCACTATTTGTCTTCCTGTTGGCTGGGCCTGGCTTGCTGCTTCTGTGGATTGGCTGGCAGGGCCCTGCTCCTCGTGTCTTTTTTCTCCTTGGACCAGCAGGCCAGCCAGGATGTTTTTCTGTGGCTGAGGTGGAAGTGGGAAGGGCAAGTGGAAATATGCAAGCTCTCTTTTAAAGCTTAGTCTTATTCCCACTTCCCGCTCTTGGTTTGACCCCATGGCTTGCTTTCACCAATCAATGTGGTGAAAGCAAGCCATGGGGTCAAACCAAGAGCGAGAAGTGGGAATATACGCTCCGCCCCAAATGTGGGCGTGGCAGTTGTGTGGCTTCGGGAAGGGTGAAAAATTGGGGCTGATCGTTCAGCTGACTACAGATGGGAGTGAACAGTTTTTTGAGCTCCTGTGGGTATGCCAGGACTTGCCTGTGTGCTTTACATCTGTGCACACCTTTGTCTGTAAAAACGGTGTTTTTACAGTTGTATTATTTTACCTTGTTTTTAAGCATATGTGGAAACGGACTCAAGGAGGCCAAGTAGTTTGCCCATTTTGTATAGTCAATTTGAGACTGAACCAAGATCCCAGCCCATGTCTGTTGAAGACCCAAGCCTGTGGTTTGGAGCAACTGTACCACTGGCCGGGTCTCAGGTTTCTTGACGTTCATCCAGACCCCATTTTCCTAAATGACCTTGACTCTGGATGATTAGATAACTGCCAGGTTTCTTTTTTCTTTTATGCACAGTACTCCTCCTTTTCCTTTTTGACTTGCTGATTAATTCAATTACTTTTCCTTGATTCCTTGATTCCTATTAGTACGTAACACCATGATTGATACCATCTGGAAAACATTTATCTAAGTCCTGGGTGGAAAGTTTCACAGAACAAGAGACGTAAAAGGAGACCCTCAAGAGGAGCGATGCAGGCATCAGTGATAAATTAGCAGCCCTTGGATTATCTGCCAGGAGCTCTCCCTCCAGGCTGAGGAGCGGCACCTTCCTGCTGCAGTGGCTGCAGTATCATTTAGGGAAAGTATGTTCAGGGAAGTATGTGTCTTCTGAACAGAGTGGGGAGGGCAGAACCACTAGGCATGCCTAAACTAACTTTCCACAGAATCTGTTTTCCTCCAGCCTGAAGTGCCTTTTCCCTGGATAATCATGCTTCATACTTTTAGAAGCCTGATCCCAACAGCTGGAGGTAAGCCTCCCAGTGTAATGGAAGAAAACATGTTGATGCTTTTAATTGGTCCCTGAAGTGAAACCCAAGGAATGGTTTATTGGTTGATGGATTGGAGGCTTTCAACTTAGCAGAGCTGGGATGGTAAAGAAAAACAATTAGGAATTTGTGACTAATTATTAGAAAGTTAATTTTATTTCATTTGAGATATAATAACTGAAAATCAGTTTAATTTATTGCTGTTGAAGGTAATGATGTATCTACTTATATGTAAGCATGAGCACCTGCCTCTTGGACCATGCTGTGGCTTTCAGCAGTCCTGAATCCTCTGAGGATCCTGAGCCCCTGGACTGAAATAAGCAAAGCTTCTTTTCCCAGCTATCCAATTCCGTTGCTCAAGTGGGAAACATCTGGGGAGACTGAGGAGTTCTGTAAGTGCTGAGAGGCTGGCCATCAAAGACACATGAGAGAAGTTCAAATGCTACATACCTGTGGTATTAGTCAACTCTTGTTGCAGTAACACTGCATAAACATCAATTCCCAGGGCCCCTGGGTGGCTCAGCTGGTTAAGCGACTGCCTTCGGCTCAGGTCATGATCCCAGAGACCCGGGATCGAGCCCCACATCGGGCTCCCTGCTCGGCGGGAAAGCCTGCTTCTCCCTCTCTCACTCCCCCTGCTTGTGTTCCCCCTCTGGCTGTGTTTCTCTCTGTCAAATAAATAAAATCTCTTAAAAAAAATCAATTCCCAAATCTCAGTGGCTTAGAACAACAAACACAACAGTACACATAAAATATTTCTTACTTGCGAATATGTAATATTTCTTACTTGTGAATATGTAAATCAGTTTCTTGCTCACAGGACTCTCTGTCAGCTAGACCCAGCTCTGCTTCAGGTTCATGATAAGGTTCATGTCAGTTTCTGTAACCTTTCCTTCCGGAACCCAGGACCAAATGGCAGTAGCTACCTGGATATGTCATTCCCATGGCAGATCACAGGAACACTGCAGGGCTAGTTTTGCTGTTTTGTAATCCTCACTGGGGAATAGGCACGTCACCTTTGCTTATGTTGCTTTGGCCAAAATAAATGACGTGGTTTTATGTTGGTGGTCCAGGGACATATGCTGTACCCCCAGGGAGTGGGGAGTGAATATTTCCTGGAAAAGAATCCCCAAAACATACTTTTATTTTCATTTTTATAAATTCTGGCCTTTGTTTTTCTCTTCTATACAATTTAGGGCAATTGAGAGTGCCCTAGTAGACTTATGTATGCATTAGAAGCAACTCATGAAGAAATAAATAGAATGAGGACTGTGTAAACATCTTGCAAATTGTGAAATCATGCAATATTGCACATAGGAAATGATGTATTGGGCTCCCATTAGTAGTATCACCCACAGAATGTGAAGTGCTGAGAGTTAATGATTCCTGGGAGTGATTCTGACTCCAGAGCTTGCTAGTTTACACTTATCAGTAATTAAAAATATAGTTTTTGATAATAAGCATCCTAGTGGTCAGGGCCATATGGTTATCTCCTTAGACAGGGGTTTGCTCACCCACTAACAAATATCTATTGGTATTTACTAGCTGGAGAGCATTTTTGGTAATGTTCACGGTCAGTTCAGGGTTGTAGGGTTAGTTGAAAGATGGCCGAGGAGGGATATAAAGATGAGTAAGATGTCATTTCTGCTCTCTGGAAGCTTGAATCCAGCAGTCAAAATAAAATGTGTTCATGAAGAACTGTGACTTTTTCCTTCCTCCCTTCCATCCCTGTTTCCTTCCTTCCTTTCATCTTTTCTATACAATCATGGGGCACAGTATTATCATTAAGAGTTATATGCCCTGGAGCTGGATTTCAAGGGTCAAATCATTACTAGTTTTATATTCCAAGGTAAGTCATTTAACCTCTATGTGCCTCAGTTTTCTTATCTGGAAAAGGGAGAAAATAATAATAGCAGAAGCCGTTGTCTAAACCCCCACCCCCTACCTTGGCATTTGCCTGTACATGCTTGAGAATGCTTAGTGTCAGATCCCTGTGAGTCCATGCCTGTGAACACCCTTTATTTTTCTGGTCACAGGAGTATGCTCAGCCCACCCACAGGGTCCCTGGAAGGAGCTCCCCACGAATGGTAGATGTGGGATGGTGATAAATACTTCATCTTCCTCATGTCTTTTTTGGGGATGATTTTGAGGCTTGTTCTGCCCACATTCTGTTGTTTCCCAGTGAGATGCAACTCCAGTTATGTATTATGATATCAGACTTGATAACCCACATTTAATTTATTCTTTCCTCTCTACCTTACTTTCTAACTCCCTATTCTGTTTCCTGGATCACTACTAAAATAGACTACTTGCACATAAGTCCTTATTTGACAGACTGCTTCTGGAAAATCTAAACCAAGGCAATAATTGTACCTACATTTTATGGCTATTATGAGGATTATGTTAACATATATCTGACACTCTTACATCAGTGTCTTTAACTTTATAAGCACTACGTAGGTGTTAGTTAGTATCCCAATAAAGTGAAAGTTCTGTGAGGGCAAGATATTCCTTAAGGGGCACAGTTTTCAATGAAAATTTTTAACATACAAAGAAATGGGGAAGTATGGCCCATTCTTAGGAAAAAGGCAGTGAACTGACTCTGAGAGGACCTTGGCTGTATTTAGTGAAGGTTAAAGCACCTGTTCTGAATATGTTCAAATAATTAAAAGAAAACATAATCAAAGCATTGGAGGAAAGTACAGTCTCGATGACTGAATAGGTAGGAAATTCCAACAGAGAAATAAAGCCTTTAAAGAGAACCAAATGGAAATTCTAGATCTGAAAAGTAAATTGAACAAAATGAAAAATTCATTAGCTGAGCTCAAGAATGATTTGGGAAGAACAGAAGAAGAGTGAGTGAATTTGAATATCTGTCCATAGAAATTATCCTAGCTAAAGAACTGAGAGAGAAAAAAAAAATGAAAGAAAAATAACTTCAGGAACCTGTGGGACAACATCAAGTTCTAATACACATTTGATTGAATTCCAGCAAAAGTGGACAGAAAGGGGCAGAGAAATATTTAAATTATTAATGGCTCTAAAGTTCCCCAGATTTTTCCAAGTTTCCATAGTCAATAAGCTCACCAAAACATAAGCAGTAAAAATACAAAGAAAATAATACTAAATTATCTTATAATAAAACTCTAAGAGCAAAAGATAGAGTATTTGATAGTAACAAGAGAAACAATGTGATTAGCAGAGGACTTCTCATCAGAAATGAAGGAGGCCAGCAGGCACCAGAATGACATATTCGGTATTGAGAGACAAAAACTGTTAATCAAGAATTCTGTGTACCAATATTTCCTTCAAAAAATGAGAGAAATAGATATTTTCATATACAAAAAAGTGGGAATATTCATTGGCATATTCACTACCCTAAAAGAAATGCTAAAGGAAAGTATTTAGGTGAAGGAAGATGACACCAAATGGTGACACAGACCCATTGGGAGGAAAGAAGGGGTTCCAAAATGGTAACAATGGGTGTGAAATGCGAAAATACACATATACACAGGTTGTCTCATGATTCCATTAACAGATCAATGATTGAAGCAAAAATGACGATTGAAGATGCTAATATGTATCTTTAAAAACTATAGCACAAAGAATGGTGGAGGCAAATAATTTTTTTTTTGCAAGGTGCTTGTGTTTTATTGAGTTAATTCACTATGGGTTGAAGGAAAAAGAAATGAAGAAATTTCAAAAAAGTAAATAGAAACTGACTTATTGTCTATAGGATACATCTACAATAAGTAGTAGTAAGAGGAAAAATTATAGCATTACATGCCAAAATCAGTAAAAAACGAATACATGAAGTACCCATGTACAGAAGAACAATTAAAAAGAAAGTAGAAGGAAGAAATTTTAAAAGATGGAAGCAGAAATCTGTAACAAATTAGAAACAATATAGCAGGTTTAATAGTAAAGCAAATTATTTAGAAAATCAAGAAATAGACAATCCACTTGCATTTACTGATCCTTTTTTCTTTTAATGGGCAAATGTGAGCAAATTTTGTCTTATTTATTTGTTTTTAAGTAATCTCCATGCCCAGTGTGGGGCTCTAACTCATGATCCCAAGATCAAGAGTCACATACTCCACCGGCTAAGCCAGCCAGGGACCCCAGCATTTGCTAATCTAATTGAAGGGGTGGTTAGAAAGAGGATATCTATTAGTGTCACACTCCTGACCTTTCTATCCCATGGAGAGGAGTGACTAATCTGATTGTTGACTTTGGAGAGAGAGAATTCCTTGGACACCACTGGAGTTGGCTAAGCTCTAATCATAACTGTGAAATTTAATAATCCAGGGGAGAGAATTCAACAATTACCTTGCCTTTCTAGTTTGGTCTGTAGTTCAGAAGTTATCACCTAGCTTTCATAGATAAAGGAAAGTTCTGTCAAGAATAATTTCTACAGGGGGCGCCTGGGCTCAGTTGGTTAAGCAACTGCCTTGGGCTCAGGTCATAATCCTGAAGACCCGGAATCGAGTCCCACATCAGGCTCCCTGCTCCGCGGGAAGCCTGCTTCTCCCTCTCTCACTCCCCCTGCTTGTGTTCCCTCCTCACTGTGTTTCTCTCTGTCAAATAAATAAAATCTTTAAAAAAAAAAAGAATAATTTCTACAAATAAATAGGAAATGACGAGATAAAATTATTTAAGTCTTCATTTTACAAGCCCAGTGAAGTCACTGATACAGACGGTGGTAAGCAGTCAATCACAAGCGAATTGAAATGGTGCTCCCCTGAGTTGTACCATGAGCATCACCTTAGGAATTTGTGAGAAGTGGAAAGCTTTGGTCCCCAGCCCAAACATACTAAGTCAGAAACTCGGGGGGTGGAGCCGAGCAAGTGTGTTAGAACAAACTTTCCAGGTGATCTTGATGGACGTTAGATCTTGATGGACGTTAAAAGTTGAGAGCTGCCTTGTGCCACAACGGCCCACGTTATTTAATTCTTCAGAGGACTCAAAGAGGATTAGGGCCGCTCCGAGGATGGCCACGTTCCCCATGCAAATCCTTGATTTTATTGCTATTTTATTTTGGCCAGGGTGGAGATTCTGAGGTGACAGAAATATGTCTTTGTATTTCGGATGCTCATTAATGCTCTGATGTTTCATCTTCCATTAGCTCTGACCCTTCAGGTAAGATTGTGTTGCAAACAGAAGTGCAGAAAGGTCAGAAAGACCTTTTCAATCCCCATTTACTATTTGGACTAGTAAATAGTAATCCTTATTTTTGAAGCTTCCCCAAGGAACTGGGGCGAATTGAGTTAATCAAATTTTCTAGACTGCTCTGATTCCCTTCCAGCCATATAGACCTGACTCCTGTCATTTTGAATTTCTAAGCTTTTATTTTTGTCGAGGAGATTGGATAATATATTCATGTGCTTCAAAGCAGCTTGCAATCCTCTTGGCAAAATGACCTATGATAGAAATGTTGCACCAACAATCCCTGCATTACTTTGAGGTTTTTATTTGGCTGTTACAATGTATACAGGTATTCTTCATTTGTCCACACTCCTGGAGGGCTGAGTCTGAATTCGGGGGTGTTTCCTTTGGAGCAAGCCAAATACTGCATGACATCAGGCACTAAATTAGTGCATTTTGATGAACAGGCTGCTGTAAAGAAAATACTATTTCTCTCTTGACATACTTTTTTGAGGTGTGTGTTTCTCCTGTAGTCCTCTCTGTTCAAGGTCCCGGAGGTAACAAAACCTTCAAAATGCAGATTTTCTCAGGCCTATAAAATAAGTCACAGTAATATAATAGCACTTCTTCTCATCCGTCTCCAAATGCATGGCAGCAGTGTCTACCCTCTACCTCAGTATTTCTCCCCCAAGTAGTTCCGAGAGTCCGCAGCTGGTTTGTAACCTGGGAGTGATACACCTTGTTGTCTCATGTGCCCTGTGAGTCCTGCCGTTGGTTTGCCTCTCAACTCCTACTCCAGCTCCCTGTGGTTATGCCTTCTGGGAGGGTCCCTCCCAAAGCAGCAGCTAAGCGAAGGGTGCCTCTTTGGGATAGTGATGGAAGAAGTCAGAATAGCCGCCACTAGTCTCTCCTAGGGGCATTCCTCCTGGGTGCCCACCATCTCCAGTGTTTGGTACTTGAACTAGGTCATGATTATCTTGTTGAATTAGCTTTTTGTGTATGTGTGTGTGTTTGAGGATCACGTTTCTGTTATATTGTAAGATGTGTCTGCTCTTCTATTGGCAGAAATATAGGCGACACACAATGTTATGTTAGGTTCAGGTGTATAATGCATTGATGCAACAACTCTGTGTTCTGTGCATTACAACCTGACAGCACACAGGCTTTGACAGTACCATTGACGATGTCATATCCCTCTACTGTGCCTTAGCTTTTTGTGTGTTTTCCTGGACCTCTGTTGTAGCCCTCTCACCTGTAGAAGTTGGCTGGGAAATTATCAGAGTGACAGATTTACGACTCGTAATCTTACCTCCCTCTATTCTGGCTGGTTGCCTCAGATCCAAACTCACTTGCTGGAATATCCTGTTTAAGGATGTACTTCTCAGATGCACTTCTTGCCCAGATGTGTCTGAATGCTAGGGTAAACATAGCAGGAGGGTAACCTAGTTCTATCCCATCTGAGAAAAAGAGAAAAGTACTCTAAATGCAAGAGAGGGGAATAGCAGTGAAGTTCTATGATGCCTAGAAACATGTCTTCATTGACTTGTGCCTTCAATAAGTATTCATTAAATGCTTACACGTTCTAGATCAGGAATTACAAATGGATTCCATCTTGTGTGCCAGCTCTGGTCAACGGTGGTTACTGTCTGTAGCAGTCTGGGTCCACATGTGGGCTCAGCAGGAAAGTGCCGTGAGCCATTAGTGATGTCAGCAGAGGGGAGGAAGGCACAGGGAGGCGAGGAGCAGACACACCAGATATTTGCTATCCTTTCCCAATCTCTGGAGATACAGCAATAAATAAGACACATGCATGTTCTTAAGGAGCTAAAATGTCCTGGCAATGGGAATTCATAGGATTTAGGTTTTTGGGCTTTTTTGTTTGTTGTTTGTTTGTTTGTGTTTTGGCTTTCATTTCCTTTCCCAGAGATACCCTCGGTCATTCAAGGCAGCTGTGCCCATCTTGGCACGTACTTGTGTTTGTCTCCCACTGATTTGCATGTTTTTACCTGGCTCTATGGAGTCTGCAGGCTGCTACACATAGCCTCCCTGCTTGTGGTTAATGCTAGAAGACGAGTTCATCTCCTGCCCAGAGGAATCGGAAATGACATTCCAGAGAAAAATTGCCCTCCAACTCAAGAGAAGTCGGAACAATCTCAAGAAGTTCAGCTCCCTATAGTACAATACAGTTTGACATCCTAATTAAAGTAACCACAGAGGAGGGTCAAAGAGGGAACGAAAGGAAGAGAGTCACATTTCAAGTAGCAGAGGAAGACCCTCTTGTTGACTTGGCCTGCAGCAGAAAGACAGCTCAGCTCCCAAAGCTAACTAACTACCTGCAGCATTAATTCAGGATGTGAGACAAAGGAAGCACCTTTGTAAGGGTACCCCAGGATAGCCCACTGAAGCTGGTCAGTAAAAGCAAAGCTGGACGGGGAGGTCTCGGGAGCACATGCAGGGAGCTGTGATTTCACGATGTCTTGTCTGGTTTCCCAAGAAATGGCCAGCATGTGAGTTCTATAAAAATTGATTAATTGTTTGAAGCCAGATGCATCCTTTATTGAACCTGGCGCTTCCTTATTAAATATAGTGATTATAACCAGAAAGAAGGAAATAATACTTAGAATGATCCGTCATTATTTCTATATACTGCTAATGAAGCAAAAATACCTTTTTATTCAATAGGTATTGAGATAATCAAATATAAAACCGAAGCGTCTCTTCAATTTCCTGACACAATTAATGATGGTGAATACAATATTCATTTTAAAGCAAGGCTCTCCTTCACCTCCACAAGCAAAATAATTAAAGCATCTGGGTTGCTTTTCTTTTGTCTTTTAAGAAGGAAGAATAAATTCATCCCGGTTCTGCAGATTGCAAAGTTCCTTATCATCTTGACCTGTATTATAAGGGGGGAAAAAAACCTTTGCTAATGAGTATGTGTTGTTTATGTCATCCTACTCTTTCTTCAATGGGAACTTACTGTTTTATTTTTCTAACTTACCTTTTCTTTATTTCTGCCTGGCACAACACTCACCCTGCTTTCTTCACCCCCATCCCAATTCTGCTTTTTACTAGGAGTGTTCGTATTCAGACATGATCCTCTTCTCCACCCCTCCCCACTGTAGTTCAAGGAGTGGTACTGGACCCAGGAGGGGTCAGAATTCCTGATAGCTGAAAACTTGGAAACAGAGAGAGAGAGAGAGAGAGAGAGAGAGAGACTGTCTTTCCTTTCTGGATGAAGTTCTTAGCAGGCATGTTTAAAGCAGGGGGAGCTAATGTGCAGAGAGGAATGAGAAATCTGGACATGAAAGACTGTGAACAAAATCCTGACTGAATCCTATTTCTGCAGAAGGCTAAAACTGTCCATTGCTGTGGCCTAGATTCCCAGTTCTTCCGTGAGATGCTCCAGCACCTTCCTGTTAATTCCTCATTTTGATTAAGCTAATTCAATTTGAATTTTGATCACCAAGAGCCCTAACTATTGAACTACCATCTAGGCCTGCCAGCCATTCACCTGGCATCAGTAATGCTGAGCAGTGGGGGCTGTTTCATCGAGCCAGCAGGTGGACACTGGCTATCAGGAAGATCCTAAGGAATGGCCGATTTGGGAATGTTCTGAAGGATAGTTGGGAATGTGTGGGGGGCTAGATCCCATTTGCTCCAAGCAGAGCATGACAGTTAGCATTCAAATGACCAAGGCCTGGGCCCTGCGGTTTCAGGATTAATAGGGAGTCCCTTGCATAGAATTTGTACAGCCAAGAAATGAGATTAATAATCTCTTTCCTTCTATCCCTTCTCAATTTTACTTGCTCTTTATGCCTGCCTCTAAATTTGGTATCACTTATCAGCTTTGACATCCAAATCCCTGCTCAGCATCCCCTTTGGCCGAACCTTACCTTTCCCTGACTTTGAGCTTCCTGAGTAAACTCCCCCAGTTTTTTTTTTTTTTTTAAGATTATTTATTCATTTATTTGTCAGAGTAGAAGCACAGAGAGCAGCAGGCAGAGGGAGAAGCAGGTTCCCTGCTGAGCAGGGAGCCCAGTGTGGGACTTGATCCTAGGACCCTGGGCTCATGACCTGAGCCGAAGGCAGACACCTAACTGACTGAGCCACCCAGGCGCCCTGTAAACTCCCCCACTTTTTATGCCCATGACATTCATCCACGGCCAAAGCTGCACTGATCAATACAGTGACTGCCAGCTGCGTGAGAATATTTTTATATTATATTTAATGAATATTTTTATTCATTAAAATTTTATAAGAATTAAAAATAGAGCTACTTAGCCAGATTTCAAGTACCCAGTAGCCGCAGGTGCCGAGCAGCCACTGTACTGGGCATTTTCCAGCACGGCAGATAACTGGGTTAGACAGCCCCGTTCTATCGGGTAGCCCTAGATCGACCAGACTACCCTTGTTTGCCCTTCTGGCAGCTACTGAGAGACGATGCAGGATAGAATAATGAAATACAGCAGTCCGAAGGTTCCTTGCCTCTCATAGGAATAGCAGCTATGTTACAAATGCCCCCGTGCCTCCCCGGCCTGCCCTTGGCAGTCATCATCGGTTAATCACAGCACCATTGCCCCCAGAACCAAGATGGCTCTTGCAGCCTTCCTGAGTACAATGTTCCTGGAAGCTTCTAAACAGAAGAGATCAGGGTGGTTATTTGGGATGAATCATTTAGAATCTGTTTCTAGTCTAGTTCCCTCCTTTAGCTAAGGAGGAAATCAAGGTTCCGGTGAAGCAAATGAGTAATAGAATCTACACTAGAATTTAGGCTTTCTGATCAAAAGCATCAGGGTAGCATGTTGGTAGGCCAGTAAGTTCAAGAATTAAACTGCTGGGCTTCAAATTTCAGTTCTGCCTTTTAATTCCTTTTTTTTTTTTTTTTTTTAAGATTTTATTTGTTTATTTGACACAGAGAAACACAGCGAGAGAGGGAACACAAGCAGGGGGAGTGAGAGAGGGAGAAGTAGGCTTCCTGCCAAGCAGGACTCTGGGATCATGATCTGAGCTGCAGGCAGACGCTGAACTGAGCCATCCAGGCACCCCTGCCTTTTAATTTCTGTGTGGTCTTGAACTTACTGTTTTTGAGCTCCCGTTTCCTCATTCCTGAGCTGGGAATTTTAGTAATAATACTTTGTTTGAAACATTGCTGTGGGGAGTCAAAGTGGCAATTAGCATAAGGTGCCTGGCGTGCAGTAAGTACCAAATGAACAGTGGCTATTACCATTACCATACCATTAGGCATTCAGGGCCTATTTCTTATTCCGGGTGTATAGCAGAGGGAGCAGAAAATCCAGGAGACTGTAGCGAACATGAAGGTCGTACAGCAGAGTAGAGGTTGTCACCTAGGTAGTTTTCTACCAAGTCCAGCGCTCTGTCCATTGTGTCAGGTTCTCAAAGCCTTCCCTGCTTCCTTAGACACTCTAACAGCCTTTTTCACCCTTCCAGTGCAGAGTACTAAAAAATTCATGTATGTGTGTACTTACACAGCCCTTTGACCCAGCTGACAGGGATCCTGACAGATAAATTGATTGTGAACCTGTCTCGTTGGGACCTTCTTACCTGAGTAGCTCTTTCCACAATTTGTCCCTCAGCTGGTTAGAAATGCCCCCTGAGGTCTACATCACAGCCGGCTTTCTCCACCAGTTCCCAGGCCCATGAAAGGAGCAACTTAGTAGGTAATACTCATGAAACCACTGCTGTTTGATAGTCCGGCCTGTAAAAACTGCATTATCTAAACCTAGTGATCATTTTCAACTTAAAATAAGGAAAACAGGCTCAGAGACCATCAGTAATTTGCTCAAAGACAAACAGCTAAGAGGTGGTGAAATTGGGATTCTAGCCTAAATTGCCAGACTAGGTTAATCCCGTTAACCTAGCCACTCCTGGGGGCGTTAGGGAGTGGGGGGCAGGGCACTAATCCTTGGGGGAGGGATGGGGTGGCTGGTCTCAGCAGAAGATGTAAACCACCCCCTTCACCGTCACCACAAAAGCAACTCAGCCATCATACCTGATAGTCTGTTACCTGAGAATGCCATTTTTAATAAAACAATATTTTAAGCCACTTGTGAATTACCTGCTGTTGTAACAGAGGAACCCAAAGCTTTTGCATCTTTAGATTTTGTTATTTTGGCAGCATTTTGGTTCCTTTTGTATTTTTCTGAAAACTTTGCCCAACCTCTATTCTCCCTGGAGTTTCCTGCTTTCCTTCTGTTTTTCCTGCTTAGTGGCAAGCAGTACAGGAATAAGGCAACTTGAAGGCTGCCCTCCCCAAGATGAATGATGAATGGTCAATCTATGTTTTTAAAAAGGAAACTTTCTCTAAGAAGGTGTTCTGTATGAGCACTTTTTCAACCTGAACATCATCAATCATATATATTTATAGTCCAGAATTGTCCAGAATTCGTATCTTCTACCCTAGTTGAATGACAAGGAAGGAAGTCTTTAGCTTTGCTCCATCAGTGTGGTTTAGACCCTCAGTGCAAGTGGCATTGGTCTGGCCAGCCACCTAACGCTCGTTCTTTATGATATGAGACTATAGCCACCCAGTAGAACAGCTTAAAGTTTTTAATTAACAACTGAGTTGATTGTTCATATTTGATGTCAAACATTAGGATTAGCTCATTTTTTTTTAGAAACGTGTCTTTTTTTTTTTTAAGATTTTATTTATTTATTTGACAGAGAGAAACACAGCTAGAGAGGGAACACAAGCAGGGGGAGTGAGAGAGGGAGAAGCAGGCTTCCTGCCGAGCAGGAAGCCCGAAGTGGGGCTCAATTCTGGGACTCTGGGATCATGACCTGAGCCGAAGGCAGATGCTTAATGACTGAGCCACCCAGGAGCCACGAAACGTGTCTATTTTTAAACCCCACTAACTGTTGTATCTTTCAAACAGAGCCTACCACTGGTCCATGTTTACCTAAGAAACAATCAGCAAACTTGCTTTAACTCAGACTGTGGCGGAGACGAGTCGCCATGTAAAAGGAATACGTGTGAGTCAGCTGGTTGCCAGTTCCAGCCGAAGGTCACATTTCAGTATGGGAGGCTGGGATATAAGTGAAATTGGGGCATTCGGAAAGAAGAAAGCCGTCTGCAAAAGAGTTGCAGGATCTCTGGCAGTGTATCTTTGCCCCATTAATTGCTCTATGTGTTGGTTATTTTGTTGCCGCACAATCTGAAGTCATATACACAAATCTATTTGTTGCCTGAGAAATTTTTCTCAAGCTGGTGGTGAACAATGCTGTTGCTTTCTGTGCGGTTAAGCCAGTCACTGCTCTGCTGTCCTGAGAATCAGTTCAGGACCAGTGTGTTCAGGCCTTCAGGCCATGCAGAGGAGATCTGTACCTTCATGTGTGGACGTGCTCCTGGGCAGCTTGGGTGTGTCCCTGTTCACCACCCCAGAGCCAACAGAGACTATTAATTTTCTGATGAATTACCTTAGGGACATCATAACTCATGCATGCACGTGTGTGCACGCGCACACACACGCCCCAGTAAGAGCACCAACCAGCTTCCCTCGGATGTGGACACCAGGTGCACGTTTACCTGTTGTTAGTCCTGAGTCCCTGAAATAATGTCCTTGTTAAGTTTCACCAGTGTCATCTTTTGCTACTTTGGCATTTAGGTGGAGAGAGTAGCAGGGACATTTCTTGGCTTCTTTTTCCGTTTTCATTTTCTCTAGTTCCCTGTTGGACAAAAAGGATTCCAAGGCAATGTTTGTGACCCATTTAGAATCCTTTGGGAAAAGTGAAAAAAAAAATCAATCCATGATAAACTTAAATCGTTTCTTATTTCCCAGTGAAAATAAAAGCTAGCTTCAAATGTGATGTCAGTTTGACTGACTAAGATGTGACACAAGCCTTCCTCCTTGTATTCTGTGGAACAGAATGGATTTCTTCTCAAAAGATCACATATGGACAAAGGGACAGAAATAACATCGTGATTCATGATCTGGATTCTGATGATACTTGGGCACTGTTTCTAAGTTTGGCTTTCTGGTTTGCTTTGACCTCTGCTGGGTTTTCAGCACAGAAAATCTGCTTCTGCTGAACGCATTTTGGAAAGTGCAAGGAAACCAGTAGATGGCAGAAGCGCACTGCCTAAAATCAGAAGGGCCCTGAAGCCACACTCCTTAGCCTTGCTCTGGATGCAGGCTTTGAGGGGGCGGGGAAGAGCTGCAGGGCTTATTGACTGATCCGATGACCCCTGTCTCCTCCTCTACTCCTCCAGCTCTAATTGCAGTCCTGGTGCTGTTCTCCTGGAGCGTCTCCACATGCTGCCAGGAGGGTGGACTCCAGCAAGCCGGTTTGCATGGTGACAGTGCAACTTTAGCTCACAATGGCCTGGAAGTCTTTTCCGCTTTCCTAGCATTGTGGTCCTGGCAGTTGTTTGAAGAAGGTCCCACACTTGCCTGGGACGAGGGTTCTTAGCTTCTCTTTTGGAATAAGGCAATAGGTAAACAGGCTACTTTTCATAAATAACCTCTGTTCCCTGCCATCCATGCTGCTCATTCATTTTCTCTTTCCTTAAGTGTGTATTTAATTCCTACCATGAAGTAGGCTTAAGGGTATAACCATACATCAGACATATTCAGGCACTGCGAGAAGCCTACAGCTCAGTTATGAGGGACATATGGGCCATGAATAGGCCTGACAATAGGTCACAGTTGCTTCAGTAAGGGTGAATGAATACAGGACACCAGCCTCATAGATGAGCTTTCTGGTGGGAGTGATGTCTAAAGGAGATCTCAAGGGCAATTGGGAGCAAGCAATGCAGAGTCAGGAGAGGAAAATTCTCCGCTAGAGTCTAAACTAGAGACAAGAAGAATCTAACCCAACTCAGCGGGGAGAGAGTGCTGTCACCTGGGAACTTGAGAAGTTGATTGAAGTCTAGGGTGGAATAGTGATAATGGAAGGGCAGGGGAGGTGGGGCTTCACACCCTACCAAGGAGTTGCTTCAGCTTGAATTTACTTTATCCCTGAGAAGCCATGGAAGGTTATAGAAAAGGCAGTGTCCTGATTCTATCTGCTCTTCAGACGGCCCATTCTGGTGGCATTTACAGAATGGACTGGAGGGAGGTAGAAGGGGAGAAGCGAGGATGAGCATTCCTGATGGTCACAACGAGGTGGCGGCGAGGGGATAGAGAGAAGCGAGGGGATGGTTAACGAGTTATTAGGAGGGTAGAAAAGATATTTGGGGACTTCCTCTCTGTGTGGGTGAGAGCAGGAGACTCAAGAATGACCCCTTAGCCTTGATCTGGGGTGACTTCAGAGACTTTGTTGCCATTAGCCAAGTGTAGTACTGGGCAGAAAGGCAACCCTGAACCCCAGTGACATGCAAAGAACTTTGTCAGAGCCTAAAGAGCATGGAACTGTAATTAGTTCATGTTCATTTATCAATTCATTCAGACAGCATGAATGGGTCATCTAGTTTACATAAGGCCGTGGGTTGGGTCTTGTGTACAATACCAGTATGAACAAAAATGATACTGTCCATCTTCAAGATGCTTAGAGAACACTTGTTTCTTCTTAATATTTTTTTCTGTTATGTTTACTGCTTCGATTATACATTTGGGTTATATTTGGATTGGAAGAAAAGAAGGAAGGAAGGGAGACAGGGAGGGAGGGAGGGAGAGAGGGAAGGAGGGGATAAAAGAAAGGGAATTAGTTTGAATTTCCTCAACTTCTTTTTTTCTGGTGACATTCTCATAACACTACAAACAAAGCAAACAAATGGAATAGAAAAGTAGTTGAATAACTAGATTGGATAATATGAGAATTGGATAGATTGCTGACAGTATCCCTAATATCCAGGAGACTTCTTCACTGTAAAGACACATGCAGCAATGAGGTACTGTTTGCAGGTTCAGGCTTGGAGATATTTTTATTCTTTCATCCAGTTAGACAAGCCTTTGTGTCCTTACTAAAGATACATCGAGTTCCTGTGTGAACACTGAGGATTGCACAGTCCTTCTCAGGATGCTTAAGATCTAGTAAGGTCAATAGAACCTAGACAAGGAAACACAAGTGTGTGGTATTCCACATACGATAATATGAACCTGTGTTAATCCACCAAGATTTGGCTCCCTCGTGACAGCACATTTGTGGAGGAACTGTGTAGTTATGCTTAGAAGACAGGGAAAAACTAACTGGGTCATGAGGGCCTGAATCCATTGCCTTGGTCATCATTTCAGAACTAGAACTCAGCTGTATTTATGGTCCAATGAAATAGGCGCCTAACGACAGCAGACAGTTTCCTAGGTCTTTAGAAAGAGCCTCTGCCCCAGAGGTAACAAACATGCTAAGCTTCATTTTATATAAGAGCTCGAATTGATTGGAGGTAGCTTCCTGGTGTGCCAAGCTGAGCAAGATTTAGTGGGGAAGAAAGATTGTTTTCAAATGAGCAATCGTGTAGAAAGGGAGGGTGGTGACACATGGCACGTATTAGTTCATCCTTCACTACACTAGGGCTTAATCAATAATATCGACATATTTTAAAGACAGCAAGCATGGAGAAGTGAAAGGTACCATCTAGAAACACAGGGATTAGAGAAGGAGCCAGGGTAGGAACTGTTCATTTCTGAATCAGAGACCCTGACTGGCATTCAGGTCTCTAAGCAGGTGAATGCTGTCAGGGGTCAGTTGTGTTTGATCAGGTTGCATCATGGCATCAAGACTCTTGAGAATATGCTTTTCATTGTTCAAACTCTACGCTCAGGAGGGCCTTTTGATTCAGCTGCCAAGCTCACGTGTACCAGGAAGGAAGATGGTCGATAAGAAGTTCGGGATCATTTGGGAAAGGGTTAAAATCTGGTTTCTGGAATTGTAAGCCCAAGGGTTGGTTAGGTCGTTGGTTATAGTAAATTCCTCCCTAGATCTTGCTCTCCTAAGGTTTCTTGTTGGTCAGCCTGTCCTGGCCATATGCATTGCCTGGAAAATGCCTTCTTTTGGACTTTAATAAAACCCACACGAAGTTTGAACAGTTAGCCAAATAACCTAATTTGTAAAACTTACCTGCAGAAAACTGAGAACAAATTATTCAAGAAACTCACACTTCTATGTTTGGAAGAATACAAGCTTTAAAAATAAACAAATGTGAAAATTAAAACATATGAATTCAATTTCAGTGATTTTTGGCAAGAAACCACTCTTCACTGTCTCTTCTCACTGGCATTTTCCCCTGGTCTACTTGCAAATTCTGCAAAAATCTTTGTTCTTGAATGTATTTAAATGCAAATTCAAAGTTTACCCACACATTCTGTTAATGATGTGAGAGTTCTAATGTACTTTATTTCTCAGTTAAAAAAGATGAAGCAAAATGCAAATTTGAAGAACAGTGGAGGAGTTTTCTTTCTGCCTTTTAAAAACGCCTCCAACAAGTGCCATCCTTCAGGTTGAAATACACAAAAAACGAAGTACCTAATAACAATTGCTGCTTGGCCTTGGCAGCTGGCATTGTATTTCTTGCAAATGAGTGTCTCAGGATTGAGTCACGGGAACTCTTTGCCACATAAAAATGCAAGTAAAGTAACTTCCTCCAAGGGAAAGAAAGACTTGAAGACATTACAGACTCAATAAAACACCGATGTTCCAATGGCTCAGCAATCTGAGAAGTTCATTTGGAAGTAGTGCTAGAATGGAAGGAAGGAAGAGTAAAAGAGGAGAAGATGGAAGGCAGGGGCAGAAAGGAGAAAGGGTGACAGGGTAGTGACTGGGTTAGGTATTGCAGAATATTAGACAAATGAAGATCTCAACTTTAGCATAAGGCTAAGAGATTAAATCAAAGGGTTGAGATTTTTCAAAGTACAAGCTAAGATACCCAGGTAAAACTGTAAACCTTCTTCCAGAGCAAGTGATCTGATTGTTTAAGTGATTGATTGCTTCATAGACATACATTTGTGCCATCCAGATATGCAGGTAATGAGACTTTGCTACTCTCCCCATCGGGGGAGTTGAAGTCAGAGTTCCTCTCACATTGACTCTGGGTTAGCCATATAACGTGCTTTGGCAAAAGGAACTTCACATAAGAAGTTTGAAAAGGGTTTGTGCAATGGCGCTGACCCTTGGGAATACTACTTTGAGACCTGGTATAGTCTAGTAGGATAAAAGACTGTATTAGTCTCCTATTGCTGCTGTAACAAATTACCACAAATTCAATGGCTTAAAACAACACAACTCTATTATCTTAAAATTCTCAATGTCAGAAACTTAAGCTGGGTCAGCAGGGCTGAGTTCCTTCTGGAGGTTCTAGGGCAGAATCCATCTCCTTGCCTTTTCCAACTGTGAGAGGCCACCTGCATTCCTTGGCTGGCTGTTCCTTTTTCACATGGCCCTGACCACTACTGTTGTCACTCCTCCTCCTCTAACTCTGACCCTCCTGCCTCCCTCTTATAAGCACCCTTGTGATTAGATTGGGGCCACATGCATAATCTAGGGTAATCTTCCCATTCCAGATCTCTAATGTAATCACATTTGCAAAATCCCTTTTGTCCTGTAAGGTAACATACTCATGTTCACATGTTTTGGGGATTAGAGCAGAGATATCTTTTGAGGACCATTTCTCTGTCTACTACAAAGGCCAAAGGCAAGAAAACCAAGAAGCCTCAACCCATAACCAGCACCAAGGTACCAGATATGTGAATGAGGCCATCTTGATTCATCTGTCCCAGTCCAAAATTCAATCTTGTCAGTGAACTTGGCTGAGACCAGCAAAAGAACCACCAGCCATTTCCACAGAATTATAAGACATAATAAATCATTGATTTTTAACTCTTTAAGTTCTTGAGTGGTGGGCCATGCAACCCTCAAACTCTATTTATTTTTATACTAATTCAGCTTTCTTGAATCTGGAGATTTTATATCTTTATTGGCAAAAGTAAGGTTTTTCAAAAGGGAAATAATTTTGTGACATGCACAAATAGTTCTTCTCCTTTTGGTATGAGAACTTATACCTTTCTTGTGTTGTACCACATCCATTTTCCAACCTACCTCTAAATATCATATTCTTTTTAGAAAGTTTAAGAAATGGAGAAGACTTTTAAGTTTAGTGTTCTAATCGATTCTCTAGTAAATATCTGGTTGTTTCCTTTAATCTCTACATCTTTTTTCTTGATATAATTTAAAATGCTAAGAGCTATTTGTGGCCATTATCAGCACCATTGGAAATTGCTCCAATTTTTCCTTTTCTGAAACCACAAATGCTTGAAAATACTCCCTAATTCATTGTAACTCTTGAACTCATAGAAGTGTGTACTATAGTATCCTTGGTGTTTTTATATTCCTAAGACATTTATGGACTCCTCTGTTCTAATTAAATCATCATCTATCATCTGAAATTTGTTAAGCGCTAATCTCTGGATTGGGCTCTGTGGAGTGCCATACAAATCAAGTTAAAAAGACAGCCACAGCTCTCCAAGAAGTTCCATAAAATTTAATTCATCAGGCTCATTGGGGGAATAGTAAAAGGTCTCTTTGGTCCTTCATTAAGTCAAATGTGAAATGCTTGATTTGCAACACAAGGTCCTGACTTTGAAGATTACTATTTTGCTTTCTAGGTCATCTCCTTTTTGGAACTTTACCTTGAATGCCAATCTCATCATCTGGGAAAATAGGCAAAGCTGAGATAGATCACTCTTGATTACATTTTCCACTGTAGATTATTGGATGGCAAACAAAAAGATTGGTTTGTGTTCTATTTTCCAAAACTTCTTTGATGGATATAGGTGCCTGATCAATTCTTCTGTCTTTGTATCATATCTCCTCCCTTATCTGAGGTTTTTCCCTCTGTCACCATGTAGTTTGTCTATGAATTATTTGAAACTGTTCACACCAAGAGGTTGGTTCCCAGTTGTCCCTTATATTTAAGCTGGCCTTAGTAACTTGCTCGTAAAGAATAGAATGCAGTAGAAGCAGAGTTGCATAATTTTCTGAAAAGGCCTTGCAGCTCCTACTGGGTTGACTCAGGACATTTGTTCTGTGGGGCTAGAAGCTAGCCACCATGTGAGAACATCTGAGACCACCAAGCTGGCAGGACCA
This sequence comes from Spilogale gracilis, assembly GCA_004023965.1. Taxonomy (NCBI): domain Eukaryota; kingdom Metazoa; phylum Chordata; class Mammalia; order Carnivora; family Mephitidae; genus Spilogale; species Spilogale gracilis. Next base: position 26,531 of record PITA01002907.1, read on the forward strand.
TGTGTAGCTAATCTAACCAGCAACTCCAGCTGAGCTTTTGTTGGCTTTCAGCACCAACTTCCACCCTTGTGAGTGCATCCTCTGGGAGGACCTGCATGGTAGACCTTCAGTTGACTGTAGCTCCAGCCTATATTTGACTACAACTTCATGAGGTACTCCAAGTGCCATCTACTCAACTAAGCCCTTCCCAAATTTCGACTGCAACATCATAAGCAAAATAAAATAATTGTTGTCTTATGCCATTACATTACAGGGTAATTTGTTAAGCCACAGTAGTAACTAGACTAGACTTAAAAAAAAGAAAAGCTTTTGTAGTTGTCAATTTCCCCATCAAAGATGGCCTTGGGAGGAAACACCTGACTCATGTTCCAGGTTCAAGAACCTGTTCTCTGAGGGAGGCATCTCGTTGAGAAGAGGCACTGAAACAGGGTATTTCGAATTTTGGGTTCTAAAAGACCAAGTATTGTTACCAATTACCATGTGAGTGTGGTGAGATCATTATTTCTGTAGGACCTTGTTTTCTCATCTCTAAAATAGAAAATTGGAACCAAATAATATGTATATTTTCTTCCAAGCTTTAAAATTTTATAAATCTAATGACTTTTGAAAAAGCTGAGATAGACAAATCTATAAAATAAATTGACATGTAATATCGCCTCGAAGAAAGCAGCCAATTTCCAAGTAGACTGGTTCATCTATAAATTTGTAGGAAGTTTTGTCCAAAAGTACTGAAGGGCTTGATTCTAGGTTTAGAAAATGATGATGTTATCTTAAAGATTTTTTTTATCGAACTGAAAACAGTGAGCGTTTTAAAGATGACAGTAATTAGAAAAAACTTTCCCAATTCCACCATCATTAACTAAGAGAGGTGTTACGTATTATTTGAAAACACCACATGTTACATTTACTAAAATAATTTGCATAGGAGAAACATAGCCATTCTTTTTCTTATAAAATATTTTAGTCCTTCAACTTCTTGATTATTTCTGTTTTCTTTGGGGCATGATCTTCTCATTAGAAACTGAGATAACTTGGATGTGTAAATGGTACACACCCTCACTCAGGGTGTAGGAGAAGGCAGCCTTTTAATTTTTATATATTTATTATATATAATTTTTATATTTAGTTTATAATATGTTAAATATAATATTTAGTTATAAATATTATATTAACTTATAACAAGTGGGTATTATTTTTGTAATAAAAACAATGAAGATTTAAGTATATATTCTGATAAAGAGGTAAAATGAAGATGATCTTTCATGATTTCATTCATTCTTACAACTGTGTGCTACTTTGCATATATAATAGAGGGCTTTTTCCCCCACCTCACTATATTATTGCTGAAGGAACACAGAAGAGGACTTGATCATTAATTTTGAGTAGAGGAATCAGATAAGGCTTCTAAAGGAGGGGTGACAAATGAGCTTGGCTAATAAATGACAGCTAGGATTTTAACCCAGTCTGTCCCAACCCCAAACTGAAGCTCTTAGCCCTGTACGGTACTGTCTCCCTAGATCCCAGGTACTATGTCTGGGCCTATCTGCAGGCCAGAACTAGCTTCATTTCTGAGCCTCTATGACTGTGGCACGTAGGCTTGTACTACTAATAATATTTTAATACTAACAGTAAAACTAATATCCAACACTAATTAAACACTCCCCCCCAGAAGCCAGGTTCTTTCATAATAGGGAAACCATATAATTTATTATTCAAATCGGGACATCTTCTTAAAAACAACCTTGTTGGGATATAATCAACACACAATAAACTGTTTATGTTTAAAGCATATAATTTAATGAATTTTGACTTATGTCTTCACCCTGGAAGCCATAACCATAATCATAGTAGTGAACATTTTTATTACCCCTGAAATTTTCCTCTTCTTTATGGTCCCTACTAAGCACTCATCTCTGTCCCCTGATAACCCCTGGTCTACTTTCTGTCACTGTGGATTAGTTTTCATTTTATGGAATTTTATATAGATGGAATTATGATATGCTTACTTTTTTTTTCTTTGGTCTGCCTTCATTTATTCCTTCCAAGTCGTTGTGTGTACTGAGAGTTCATTCCTTATGTTGCTGGATAGATTCCATTGTTTGAGTATGCCAGAGTTGATTCATCCATTCACCTGCTGATGGGCATTTAATTGTTGTCAGTTCTTGAAAATTGCCAGTAAAGCTACTATGAACCCTCATATTAAAAAAATGACTTGCAATTTTATAGGGAGGGAAAGCTTAATTCTTTTTAGCTCCCTGCCTCCACTATGTCCATCTCCCTTTGGGTCATAGCAGATGGCATTCGTCATGCCTAGAGCCCTCGTCTCTAAAGGCCTCATCTCTCTTTGCCCCACCCCCCAACCCTGACGTGTTATCTGGCAATCTCCATTTCTCCCTTCAGGTCTTTGCATAGACCTCACTCCCTCCTAGAATCACTTCCCTAACTATCATCAGTGGTGGGGTACCCCTGTCTATGTCCTTGCCTAGATATATTTCATGTCTATACTTCCCCCCATTAGAGGACTTGCCACTGAGTATTGTAGCTGGTACTCTACATATCAGAGTTTTTTCAGAATTTACATTGGTTGGCTAAATATATAGTAAATGGTCGACTGACTGAATGAAGAGTAAAGAATAGGATCAAAGATAACTACAGAAAGGAACTGAGAATCTTCTATAATTAGATTGTGGTGATGGTTGCATAATTCTGTGGCTATACTAAAATCATTGAATTAGACACATTGAATGAGTGAATTATACATGAACTATATCCCAATATGGTAGTTTATAAAGAGGAAATTGAGAAATAGTAAGTCATTCTGATGGAAGAACATACGACATTAAGGATTAAGCAAAAAATGAGGCTGGAAGTAATCCTTGTCATTTCAGAATCAACTTTAAGTGTTCTAGAAGATTGAGTGATCAAGCTCAACTTATCCTCAAGTTTCTTCTGCCAATATGTGTCCTTGCTTGATTCATTTACTTACTTACTTACTTACTTATTCATTCTTGCCAGCAATCTTCAGAGTATGTTAAGATTAAGTTTCTAACTGCTTTTATCTAACTTTCCTGCTGGGAATAGCAATGTAATCTGGAATGGATAGCATAATAAAGTAGGAGCAAAGAAGAGTTCATTCCATACATGGAACTGTAGCTTTCCAGGCAGCCTAATACAAATCAGAACCCCTATTTTCTGCATAATGAAGGATAAGTGAGGATTTACCATGGTGATAAAATTGAGAGGGGTATTTGAGGCAGAGGTATCCTCTGCAAAACAAAACAAAACAAAACAACCAGAAAGGCATTATTAATGATCAAGACCATCATTGGAGGACTTGGTGTGGATCTATAGGATGTGGGTGGGTAGGGTCTGGAATACAAGACAAAAGAGGTAGGTTGGTCCTGGAAAGACCTGGAAAGAGCTCTTTTGTCCTGGAAAGAGCTTTGGATTTCATCCCATGGTCAAAGAAGAGCCAACCTTTTTTTAAGAAGGAATGATAGGTCATTGTGAGGATAAATGTGATAAGAGCCATGAAAGCATTTTGAACCCAACAGAATGCAGTATAAATCAAAATCTCTTTTACTTTTCTCATTTGACTGTAGCATTAAGTTAACCTCTCATTTAAATTCCAGCTTTCTTTTGCCCATCTCCATTTTCCTTCCCCCCATTCCCTAAAAGTCTCTGGCCCAGCATAGCTTTGTTATTTATTTATTTGTTTGTTTGTGGGGAGAGGGGTGGAAGGAGAGGGAGAGAATCTCAAAAAGGCTCCCTACTGAGCCCATAGCATGACGTGGGGTTGGATCTCACAACCTTGAGATCATGACTTGATCAGAAATGAAGACAGCCAGATCGAGCCACCCACGTGCCCTTCCTAGCATAGTTTTGAATAGATGCTCTCCTTAGGTGCTCTCAGGAGGACTTATTTTGTGTGTTTAGAATCAAGAGGGCTGTGTATTCTTGGTTAGTCTCCTTTTGAGGACTTTTAGCCCCGTAGAAACTCTTTCCTGAATTGTTTATCCTAAACAATATGTCTTGAAGGGAACAATGTTTTAACCACCCTGATTTTTATTTATTTAAGCCAGCTTAATTTCACAGTGACTCCTTGACTTAAACACTGTTAGAGATATATTTCATACATGTCAATAGGCCCTTTAAATTCCTTTAACCTGGAATATTTCCTCAGCCTTTCTTTGTCTTTCTTGATACTGATATAATTTAAAGATGAGGTAGTTTTATGAAATGTTCCTCGATTTTGATTTTTCTGATTTTTTTCTTGATTAAATTCAAGGTAAGTATTTTTGGCAGGAATACTAGACACGCAATGTCCTGTCCTCCTCACTGCATCATTTCAGAAGTCCTGTGAGTTGATTTGTCCCAGTGTTGGTGATATTAGATTGATTTTTGGTTACAATGGTGTCTCCTAGGTTTTTACACTATACAATTTCTCTATTGCCCTTTGTAAATAATTTGTGGACAATTACTTTGATATGCAAATATTTGTTCCTCATCAAATTAATTTTAACATCTAATGATGATTTTCAAAATTTCTGTCATTTTCTCTCTACTTATTAGTTGGCATTCTGCTGTAAGGAAGACTGATCCATTTATTTATATCAATATGAACTCATAGATTTTTATTTTACTCAATTTACTATAAATAGTTTATATCTGTGGAGTTTTTTTTAGAAGAAAACCACAGAGATAAGGACATCTTCATCACATTATATCAAGTGTGTACCGGCAATATGGTTTTTCACTGTTGACCTAGACCTTGGTCACATTCCAGAAGGAGTATTTATCAGGTTTCTCCACAGTAAGCTTATCCCCCCTTCCCCCGCCACCCTTCCATAGTGTATTCTTGGGAAGAAAGTCATGGCCCAAAGCCTACATTGTTTTTGCTGCTTGAGGGTAATGTATCTACATAAGTTATTTGGAACTCTTTTGTGGGAGATTTGTCTCCTCTCTCATTTACTTATGTATTCATTTATTTATATCAGTATGTCCTCATGGATATTTATTTTGTACTTGGGGTTATAATCCAATACTACTTTATTTATCTTGCTGCTCAGATTTTTCTAGCTTTGTCCACTGAGAACTCTTTGAGTTGGCTTCTCTGTCCCTTTGATGTACTCTGATTAATGTGGTGTTTGTTTGTTTTTAAGCACTTCCTTATTTTCTGGCCCTATGAGATGCTCCAGGCTCATTTTGTGTATTTCTTGTCCCTGTAGGCTTGCTTTCCATAATAATATTTATTAGTCATTTTTAAGCTATATTCTTTGTAGGTTTGAGCAAATGAGTAATATTTGATGGGAGATGGAAATCAGGTTTCTCACTCTTGGAGAAGGGAGTTAAAAATGTGGAAGGAGGAGGAATACTAGGTGCCCTATGGGCTTGGATTAAAATGGAACTTTTCAATATAAACTCATAGTTTTAGATTTAGGGATATCAGGCAAAACACCTTATCTCAAAGTCTATTCTGTCTAGCACTAAAATGCCTATTCTAAATTTCTAATGCTCACTGTTCACCTGCTATGTCTTTTCCTATCCTTTTATTTTCAAAGTGGATTTCCTGTAGATGGAAATATTTAGATCTTTTTACTGGAAAATCTTTGTCCTTCAATTAAAGTATTTGGTTCATTTATATTTTATATAACTGTTGAATCCCCTGGAGTTCCTATCCCACCTCCCACCAGCATCCCTTGCAGCTCTTTCTTCTCAGGTATCCTGTCCTACAAATTCTGGCCACCTCAGATGCTGGCAATTCTAATATCTGGCTCCTTAACATAGTGAAACTCCTAATCCATGTGGGCTTCTCCCTGTTTTGCAGGAGGGAAAAAGTCTGGATGATCATGGTATAACCATGATTCCTATCTTATGTATTTACCTTCTCATGAGGGCTGTGATACTGGGCTGCTTATTGTTAGATATCTAAAAAAAATTGTCTCACATATTTTTACCTATATTATTGATTTTCATTATTATGTACAGCAATTTTTTTGCAGCATGTGAGTGGTTTGTGGATGGTGTCTATTATGGGTAGTGTATGTGTTGGGTGTGCATTGTTTCAGTGTTATATATTTGTGTGGAGTATTGTGTTGTTGGTATTTTTGTGGTGTCCATGTGGTATATATGTAGGTATATATGTAGTGTGTAACTATAGCTAGTTTTGTTGTGAGCAGAAGTCTAGTACAGCTACTCTATTATGCCTCAAAGGAGAGCTACGCCCCATATCACCTTTTAAACTAAATATATCAATAAATTACCATAGACCATAATATAGTTAGTTATTCTGACTATCTTAATATATAGCTTGTGTTTTTTCATTTGCTAAATTTTTTTCAGCTTTATTGAGGTATGATTGACAAATATTATATATGTTTAAAGTGAACAACATGGTCTTTTGATATATGTATATACTGTGAAATAATTTTGCCAATCAAGCTAGTTAGAAAAGTTGTACTTTGTAGATATTTTGCAAATAATTTTCCACTGCTAAATTACCTGAATATCTTCAAATAAGATCTTTTACCCTTTCAGATAACTAAAATTCTGGCCAAAGACCGAAAAGGAGAAAGACGTGTGGTATTACAATATGGGGATATTGTGAAGGAATACAGAATTTACTAGAAACCTAACTCAAGGTGAATTAAGCATAAAGAAGAATTTATTGGCTGTTATAACCAACATCCCAGTGTATCTGGCTTTGGTTATACTATTGGGAGCCTGTCTTTCTCCACTTCTCAGCTCTCCTTTCTCCTTTCTCCCCTGTGTTAGTCTTGTTGGCTCCTGGCTGACATTCTACCAGTTTAACCACCCCAGCAAAAAGGAGCTGCTTGGTCAGTCCACAAATAGTTATTGAGAGCCTGACATATATGGAATAGGGGATATGTACAATGGTGACCTAGATAATTAATCAAAGAGCTTATGTTATGATGATATAAGAGAGAAAATAAATGAATAAATAAAGTAATTTGGGCCTTGGCTACTAATATGAAAAAGAAAATACAGGGAATATATATAATAATGTGGTAGAAAGTAAGGATGATGGCTACTTCATTTTACCATCCTGGGAGTCCTATCTATGTAAGAGGCATTTGACTTAAGACATGCATTATCATGAGAAGAAAAAGGTAGCCAGGTATAATCTAGGGAAAGGCTATTACCAGGGGAAAGAAGAGCAAGTGCACAGCTTCTAACGTGGGAATCAGTATAGCCATGTTTGAGGAAGAGATGAAGTGAGTGTTTAGAAATATCAGGTGATGACATGAATGAGGTAGACAGGAGTAGATCACGATGGCTTTATGAGCCAAGGTAAGTTTGGATTTAATCTTGGTTATAGGGAAATTGTAAGAGGATAGCCACGAAATATGTGATCTTCCAGAATGGTCATCTGGAAACTTTGTGAAGGATTTCCCAGCAACAGACCAGGGTTGAGAGTTTTAGTCTGGCTCGAGGGATATGCCATTCCAAATAAGTCACTGTGGCCAGCATAACGCAGTGTTTCAACTGACCCCACCTCCAGCTACCCCAGCTCCTGGCGTCAAGTGGTAAGGTCAACTCCATTGGAGCAACATGAACCAAAAATAGGGATGGGGTTACCCTCTCACACTGAGGGGTTATTTTCAGGAGAAGAGTAAATGGATGTTGAGTAAAAACAACAAAAACACACATCCATTCCACAGTCCAACATGAATGAAGAGTTGTCACCAGTACTGAGAAAGTCCCAGAGCCCTGCTGTGTTCTGGGAGCTGCCGCTCCTAATGTCCGAAGAGTTGTCTCACCAGTTTGAGGCGTAAGATATAAACACAACAAGTCTGAACTCTGAACAAGATCATTTGGATGCTAAAATCATATACAAATGTAAAGTCTCCCATTAAATAAAATGAAAATAGGTTTCTAACATTATATTTTTGTAAACTATGATTTTTGGTCACCAGAGAGACCACATTTAATGCAAACCCTTGTTTGGTAATATGTTCCAACACAGTGAGGAGAGGCCATAATCCTCACATTTCTACCGCACAAATATTCTTTATGGGAAACTTAGGTGTGTCTCAGTCTCTAAGGATTTAATTCTTGAGTCACTTTGAGGACCTCCAGTACCATAAATCACTAGTATTTCCTGGTATTCACCTGAGAATTCTGAGGGAAAGAAACTGAAATAGTAGCATTGCCAGTAAAGATGCAGCATGTCCTCTATAAAGAGCCATGCTCCTCAAAGGTTGGAGGAAAAATTGCTAATGCGGCGCCCATCAAGGAAAAATGGGGGCCATGAGAGGAGATTCCAGAAATTACAGATCATTGAATCTCGTCTTATCATCTCAGCTCCAGGGAAAGTGATTGAGGGTTTAATTAAATTTGGATAGTTGAAAAGTATAACCAGAAAGAATTTCGCTCAGAGAATTTCCATATAGCATTTGGATTTGTATAATAGAACCTGTCTTAAGGGAAAACCTGGCTCCGAACTTTTATAAAACTCCTCATAAAAAAGAATGTCTGGCTTCTTTTATGCAGTCTGGGCTGCTGTGGCTAAGCTCTGAGCAGGGATACTTCTGAACATGTTTTTTTAAACATTTTTTCCCTTAATAAACAAACTTGGGATGGGAGCGATATTGGTTGTTAAATCTGCGAAAGCTCCTTGTCTATTTTTAACTTGCATTTTCTGATGGTCAAAACAGGGAGTCATCATTTTTACCCACAAGCACTGACTGAGTACTGACCTGTGCAGAGGAGTATGTCAGAGGCAGAGGCACAAGGAAGTATGCTCTTTGTCTTTAAGGAATTTGGTGACAAAATCATGGCATACACAGCCATTCTGAGAGGCTCTCTCTCAGGAGAGGAGAGCCTGAGCATCGATGATCATGCAGGTTGTCACTGGGAAGCTGGGAATTATTTTAGTCTTAAAGAAACAAAGAAACCTCTGACCTGAGCATAGGAGATAGGTAGGTGACCTGTGCTGTGTCATTCTTGATTTTCTTTAGTTTCTACACGGTCCTCCTGGATTAGCTTTTTTAATGGGGCAATTTTAAATACCCTTTCCATATGCTCATGATGTCCTACTTTATATTACTAGCCCAGGGCTCTCTAAGGCAGATTATATTCTGCTTCCTATTGTATATCTCCATCATAAAAATCTTAATAGTACAGGCAGCAGCACAGAAAACAGTGTGGAGGTTCTTCAAAATATTAAAAAATAGAACTACCACGTGACCCAGCAATCTCTTTTCTGAGTATATATCTGAAGGAAATTAGTGCCTCAGAGAGACATCTGCACTCATATTATTCACAACAGCCATAATATGGAACCAAGCTAAGTGTCCATCAATGGATAAATGGATAAATAAGTTGTGATATGTATAATAAAAAGGAGATCCTACCATTTACGACAACATAAATGAACTTGGAGGACATTATGCTAAGTGAAATAAGCCAGATACAGAAAGAAAAAGCTGTATACTCTCCTTTACATGTAGAAGCTAAGAAAGTTGAGTTCATAGAAGCAGAGACTAGAATGGTGGTTATCAAAAGAGAGGAGGCGAGGGAGGTGGGGAGATGTTGGTCAAAGGGCACAAAGTCGCAGTTGTATGGGATGAGTAAGTTCTAGAGAGCTAATGTACAGCATGGTGACTACAGTTAATAATACCGTACACTGGAAATTTGCCACGAGAGTAGATCTCAGGTCCTCTCAACACACACACGTAAGTAAGTGAAGACTAGAAAGAACAAAGACATAAATAAATAATACTGAAAAATTAAAGTCAAGGTGGACCCAGTCATCTTAATATATACCTTTTTTAGTCTTAGCATTGGTATAGCTATGTTTCATCTTGTTATTTAATAGTGATATTTCAGATTTTGCAGTAGTTCTCTCTCTCTTTCTCCCATATTATTTCAGTCCATCATAAGTTAAAATTCATTAAAAGAAGGTTGAATTATCACTAACAAAATATTTTGGAGAATAAAAAGATTTCCCCTTAAAAGGATGTGTTCCTAAGAGTATGAACCCTGACGAGGAAAAGAAAAACACCATGGGATCCTATAATAAAGCCAGTGCTGGCAAAAGTAAAAATTCACCTCACAGCCACCCATGCTCGAGCATAAATTAAGATGCAGTGAATTTAGGGACTGTAGCCAAGAAGCCAGCGATAAAAATCTGAGAATATTGATTATTCCAAGTACACTGAAAAATTGACTTAAAATTAATTAAACACCTAAAGAAGGCAAAATTAATTAAACACCTAAACAATACATATATATATATAAACAAACAAAAAATAGCAAACATCAGAGTCTTCCCCAGAAAGCATCTTATCTCAATCACTTTCTTTTAAGCTGATGGTAAATGCTAATGTTTACCCCAAAAGTTTCACTTGTTGTCTGACTGCTTCCAGATCCACTTTGAGGATTTTTTTTGAGGTCAAGTAAGGTGCTGCTAGCTCTTTTGAAGTACAAAAAAGGAAGAATGTTCTTCAGGTTGAACCAGCTTTCAGGTTATTAGTATTACCACTGAAAAATGGAAAAGGTTCATGATGAGCTTCCAAAATGGAATTAGTCTGTACAACTGCAAAGACCAAATGTTCTTTATGTTCCGAAAGGGAGAAAAGCTATCCATTTTTTTTTTTAAGACAGATGATAGCACAAAGTAGGCAAGGTACATTAGAACAGCAGTTAGTACAGTATTTCATCTTAGCACACCATTAAAGTGATTAAAAATCTCCCTACTCCAAGCCCTATCACACTCAGTCTCCGTAGACATTACCTCTTACTTCATCCTAACAGTTGAAACCATCAAGTTTAATCTCCCTTCACTATTCTGCCTCCCCTCCAAACTTATATATATATACACTTCTGTCTGTTAATCCTTTTCTTGCCTTCCAGAGCCTGTGGGAGGGGACCACTTGTTTGGCTGCTTGTGGATTATCCAGAAAGACAGTGGCTTTAGAAAGTTAGGTGGGCTCTTTCCTCTAATACCACTATGATTGGGAAGAGGCATTCTGGGGCTGCTGCAGAAGTTTTATAGTGGCAGCACTGGTCCAAGCTCCTTTGATCTTTGTCTCTCTTGACACTTGAGTCCCATCCAGAGAGTTGCCTCATGATAAAAAAATGGTCACTGTAGGGCGCCTGGGTGGCTCAGTGGGTTAAAGCCTCTGCCTTTGGCTCAGGTCATGATCTCAGGGTCCTGAGATCGAGGCCCACATCGGGCTCTCTGCTCAGCAGGGATCCTGTTTCCTTTGCTCTCTCTGCCTGCCTTTCTGCCTACCTGTGATCTCTCTCTCTCTGTCAAATAAATAAATTAAATCTTAAAAAAAAAAATGGTCACTGTTGCTCAAGCCCTCATGTCCACATACCTGGAAATAGGAAAGAATAAAGGAATAAAAGGGGGGGCATCTTACTATAATCAATAATATTTTAATAACTTTGTGGGATGACAGATGATAACTAGACTTCTTGTGGGGAATCATTTATAGTGTAAAAAGACACTATGACGAACAACTAAAACTAATAAAATATTGTATGTCAATTATACTTGTGTTTTTTTAAAAAGGCTGTCTTACAGCTTAGGTATCCATCTTTCCAGAGATTTCCCACACCCAACAATTTGTCTGCTTGGCCACCATACTGTCATGCAGCCAGTCCTGTCTGCAAGGAAAGGCGAAAGACCGTTCGTCTAGAGCTTGACACATCTCTGCCTCTCCCAAACAAGGATTCTGTTTGAAAGGGAAAAGATGACAATGAATTTGAATGGCAGTTCAGTCACTGCCATGATATCTTAAGACATTTTTAATATCTTCAAATTTTCTCCTTGTTGAAATGCTACAGAAAGGGCAGTGAGGAAAAGGAGTGGGAGCTTGGGAATCAGATGGATGCTTCAGTCCTGAGTTCATCGTTAATTAGCTCTTGGATCTTGCTCAAATTATTTAAAATTCCCAAGCCTAGTCTGTATATAAAATGGAGATGAAAAAAACCTACTATTTGGGGAACTAAGTAAGTGTAAAGAACTACTGTAGTACCTGGAATATAGTAAATACTCAATCATTTGTAGGTAGGTAGGTAGATACATACATACATACATACCATGATCTATATATAGATACCAGATCTATCATCTATTGCTACTGTGAAATAATGCTTTGGTTTTTTTGAAACAAGCTTTCCTGTTGTCCCTATAGACACCTTTTCTTCCCCTGTCTGTCAAGTAAGTACTGATGTTCCCCAGTTTTGTTTTTGGCTCCCTGACCCCCCTAATTCTATGTTTCGCATCCATCGCCTTGGTTTCAATTAGTACTCAAATGCTGATGACTCTCAACTAACTCAGACCTGTTCTTTAGCTTCTGAATCACCTGTGGGTATTTTCAAGGTTCTATAATACATTGAATAGTGACCCCTCCCCCATGCAAAGATTTACACACACAGAAACTTAGATTGTGACCTTTCAGAATAAGGGTCTTTGCAGATGTAATTAAGATAAGGTTCTTGAGGTGATCCTGGTGGGTCCTAAATCCTGTGAGAGATATCCTTTCAGGAGACAGAAAACAGGAAGACACAGAGACGTAAGGGAGGAAGCCACGTGAGGACAGAGGCATAGATGGGAATTATGTGTCTATAAACCACGGAATACTAAGAATTACTGGTAACAGCTAGAAACTAAGAAAGAGACATGGAACAAATTCTTCCTCAGAGCCTCCCAAAGGAACTAACTCTGCCAACACATTGATTTTAGATTTCTGGACTTGGAAGCTGTAAGAAAATAAATTTCGCCTGCTTTAAGCCTCTAAGTTTTTAATAATTTGTTATGATAGCCCTAGGAAACTAATGACAGGGTCTGAAAACTGAACTCTCCATTCACCTCTCTGAATGTGTTTCTCTGCCCATATTTTCTAACTTATTTCATGGCACCACTATTCCAACAGACAACTCAACTTGTCATCCCTAACTTCACCCCCACCATCTCCCTCCTCATCCCACCACTTACCAAACATCCAATCTGAATAATCCTCATATCTGGCCTTCAATCTCCAAAACCATTGGCCACTTCACTGGTTCAAGCTATGATAACCTCTTATCTGGACTTGTACAAGAGCCTCCCAGTATATCCTCCTGCTCCCCAAATTATCCCATTCAAATATATCCTCCACACATTTACCAGAGAGATCTGGTCAAAATGCAGAACTAACCAGGAGCCTGACTGCTTAAAACTCAAATGATACCTTCACTCCCTACAGGATAAAGCCCAAGAACCATGCTAGTGATGACTCCCCACACCCCATCTTGCCTATGTGCCTTTGTCCATGCCATCCCTGGTCCTGGCACATCCCTCTTCTCACCACTATATACCTGCTTCTCCATCTAGTGCCATTTATTTTCTGTTACCATTTAATGTGTGCATCACTCTCTTAGAAGCCTTTTTAATCCCTGTCTCAAGTAGGTACCTTTTTCTGAGTTCCTATCATACCGTGGATATTTACTAGGAGCTGTATGCTTTGCACATTATATTAAATTTAAGCAAATTCATTATGGTGGTAATTAGAGAGATAAATAGGGAATCTAACTCCCCTGCTAGTTTGAGCTCTTGGAAGGCAAGGACTTCTCTCCTTAACCTCTTTATCTCCAGAAACCAGCACAGTGTCTGGTGGCCACTTGTGCCTAGATCCTCAACTTATCTTTAATAAATGGCTATTAAAGGACTAAAGAGATTAAATTTTCTCCTATGAAAGTATCAATTGCCTTTACAATGTTTTATCTCCATCCCTGGTACTTGTCAACAGTTAATAACCTTGAAATCATCTTAAATTATTTTTCTTATTGGTCACTGCAGACAATTCATCCAAGTCCTTCATTTCTTCCTGAATCATACCAGGTCTCCAGCAGAGACCTAAAGGGCCAGTGGTTAATGTACATGTTCCAGAATCAGATAGATGGTCTGGGGTTTAATTTTTACTTTGCCATTCCAAAAGTGTGTGCCCCTGCCCATGTTATTTGATCTCCTTGAACTTCATCCATGTGTCTGTATAATGGGAATGATCATCACCCCTACCTCAAAGGATCACTGCCTTCTACTAGTCACTAAGGATAAAGGTGAGATAAAGGTAGAAATGTATCAGATGAATTGAGAGTCACACTGTTCTCCTGGCTTCAGTGCTCTGTATAACCTCAACAGCTCTGTCATATAGACATGGACTTTGTTTGAGCTAAATGTTAGTTTTTGTTGACTATTGCTTTCCACTGGTTCATAGATGACTAATATATGCTATATCCATTTTGTCATATGATCTGCAAGTCTTGTTGAGGCTAGAAACAATCCCTCCCACCATCACCCAAAATGATTTCACCAGGCTCACAGGTGCTTTACTTTCCCTCACTATATTCCATTCTTAACCTTCACAATACAAATCTTATTTTTGTTTGAAGTATAGGACTTGTGCTCCGAAGTGTCGTGTTGATCATAATACCTTCTTCATGGAAGCGAACTAAAGCTACTGATTCTCCATCAGAATAAACTCAAATGCTATAGGATGCAAAGTCCTCACTAAATTGTTTTTCCTACAGCACTACTCTGACCTACTGGGCCACTTAGTTTCTAGTCAAGCAAAATTACCTATCATCCACTTCAAACAACACACCTGATGGTTGCCTCAAAGCCACTAACACATTTTTAGTCAGGATAATATTTTAGAAAAATGTTAATACATTTTTCTCTTTGCTTTTCCGGTTCATAGACCTCCCTAGTGGGACTGAGGCATCCAACCAACAAGAGAAAATCAGACTGTCAACACAGGAAAGAATCGAGAAACAATAAGGTAATGCTAAACTTCTGACATTCGCGGTAATAGTTATCAGTGAGGAGATAACTTGTGACCGGGTTTTCTGAGAAAGAAGGAATTTCCAAAATTCCTCTAGTTCCTGTTAATTAATAAGAAGAACAAAGCCTAGAAGAAACGTGTGAAGCATCTTCTGGGAGGGCTAAGCCGTGAGGTTTGCTGATCTGACTGAAACAGTGAAAGAGGGAAAACCCCTCTTTTATAGCCTTAGTAGTTTGTGGGAAATGAATGACTGTTGGAAGTGAGGCAAGCAGTTGAGTCTCTGCAGTTTCAACATGTGTTGCAAGGAGCATAATCTGATTAATTAAGGGAGATAGCACCGTGGTTTTGGGTTTCAGTTCTCTGAATAACTTTAGCAACTCTGTCGCGTGGATAGAGCTTTGGAGTTTTGTATTTTTATGTCTTTTCAATCTCATCCCCTTCCTTCTGGTGAAGCTGTACGATCCTCCAGGGCAAAAAATCCCCATCCCCCATAGTTCAGTGTCTGATTTATTGGTGCCAAAGAATGATGGATTCTTTCCAATGACCATGCAAATCATCACTGAACTACTAGGTAGAGGCTCCAAGATGAAAATATGTGCACACTTGAGAGAAAAAGATGGAAGGTCCTTCTTTAAACCTCCCCGCTAACAAATATTCATTGCCTTCCAAAGAATTGTGTCCATGATGGGATATGTGAGGAAAGACTACATTTTAACCTCATATAGATTGGTTTAAATCTTACTGCAAAACTGTCTCACGTATGACATCCAAGAGCCTCAAGACTGATCGAGAATCAAAACAACTATTTATGCTAGAAGGTGCTGAGATGATTATGGGTACTGTGGCCAGGCGGGCTTTGTATTAAATTATTTACGAGAAAGCAGAATGAAGAAGATATATTTTGAATGAGTTGGTTCGCTTTTTATTTGCTGAATGTGAACTATAAACCAGGAACTGTGCTCAGACTAGGTTCACAGAGAGAAATGATGTCCAGTGCCTTCACACGGCTAATATTTATGGAACTGCATTCAAAGCCCTTCATATGAATGAATTTATTAATATTAACAACCTTTCAATACAAACAACTACCTTTATTACTTTTTCCAGATGTTCAAGGTCATACCATTGGTACTAAGTGAAACCAGAAAGTGAACCAAAACAACTATTTTTGGAGTTTGAGTTCTTCACCATTATTGTTTATAGCCTGTAATACAGTTTTATGATTATATGACTAGATGCATAAGGTTGGCATTAGAGAGACCTGGGAAAACACCAGAAGAAAATTTAGGAGAATATTTTTATGTCTTGGATTGGGGAAGGACTTTATAAGCGTGAACCAAACCCAAAAGCCATAAAAAGAAAGACTGGAGTATTTGGTATATGACAGATAAAAACCTGGTGTAGTCAAAAAAGCCATATATAATTACTATGTAAATGTCTGCCTGGGGGAAAATATTTGCCATCTACTTCACAGAAAAGAGGTTATCAATGTTTATAAAAATCCCATAAATCAATGAGAAAAAAATGAATCAATGAGGGTTAAGAAATATTTTGGAAAAGAAAAATCACAGAAGACAAAATACAATGGCCAGTAAGTCATGTAAAAAGATGCTTAATGTCACTAATAATCAAAGCAATGCAAATCATAATTTTGAGATACTTCCAACTATTTAATTGGCAAATACTCAAATATCTGATAGGAAGTAGATTTGTACAAGGATGTGAATACATATCCCCATTTGACTCAGGTATCAGGGCGTCGGTCAGAATCTCAGGGATAGAGCTTTCTGCAAAGTTTTGAAAATTTCAGGGATAATTGCTATCGAAAGAGCCATATTAATTTTTCTTTCCTCTTAATGCCATTGATATTTCTTCATTATAAAACTCATGATAAGCCACATAAGAAGTCTGAAACAAAATATGTAAATTTAAATACACTTAGAATGTTTACTCCAGAGTATTTTGGGAACCCACTGATTTTTGTTCACGATGGTGTGCTTCCTCTACATAGATACCTTCATGGAGAGAACATTTATAACTGTGGGCTGGTTTTTTATTTTGTTTTTATTCTTTGCAGTGTTTTTATTTCTACATAGAAGACATTTGCTATCCCCAAAACTGAAATTAATCAGAAGTTCTTGAGAATCTGATTAACTATGAGAAAAATATGAGATTGACACTTGTTCCTATTATTTTGATTAACAACAAAATCTCTTGAGTTTTTTGAAGGGAGATAAGAATTTCTTAGTACTTTAGGTAGGGGCTTTAGAACTATGTTTTTTTTCTTCTTTTGGGGTGGGAGGAGCAGGGAAAATCAGGGGAAAAGTTGGGCTCTGCAGAAAACTTAGAAACTGTTCCAAACAGAGAAGGAATCACTGTGTGATAAACATCCCACATTTCACAGACCAGCTCTTTAACAAGATTCACTTTCTGCTGACTCATTCAGATACACCTAGTGGTACAACTTCAAAAATAAAAAATGAAGGGAATTAAGACACGATCCCATTATCTTTCTGGGAGAACTGCTGACTTCACTGGCATCAGTCCTCTAAAGACTTATGTAAATTCTCAATTGGGTAGCTGGAGTTCATTTTTTATCTATAAGTATTTTACTGAGATTCTCTGTGGGGATAACTTTCATCTTCTAACATTTTCTGGATGAACACCCTCAAGAGGGATCAAATACTCTGATGGCTATTATCCAGTTTGGCTTTCTTCAGAACTTAAAAAAAAAAAATAACCCTTTGGAAGATACATCAACTCTTTCAGAGCATGCAGGTGTCATCAGGGAATTAGAACAATGGAAAAAGTCTCTGGGTGCGGGGTTGGAAAGACATGGCTGATGCATGTGTAAGCCCAGTTCTGCCTTGAGTTACTAAGGTACTTGGGGAACTCAGTCAAGGGCTGTGAACCTCATATGTTTGCATCAGTGAAGAAGTCATGCTTGATGACCTTTGGGATCGCTTCATACCTGAGATCTGAACTATGTGAGAACATGAGCGCTAATAAAATATTTGAATACCTTGTAATATGAATCTCCTAGCTTAAATTAGATGGTGCCTTTTAATTATTGTATAGCATTAGTGATTTATTCTGTGAAGCTGTTGAAATTACAAATTTTATTCAAGGCAGTTTTTCTGTTCAAGGTTTTGTGGGTTTTTTTTTTTTCTTTTCCTGGATATTATTTCTAATTATTGTGATCCTGGTCATAAATTCAATAATTTTAACATGCCAGAAAGATGATTTTCTGGCCAAAAAAGGGAAAAGAAAAGAAAGCTTTTTATATGATGCAGCATAAGCTTGATCATGCTGCAGAAACAAATTAACTCAATAAAGTGGTATCTTATTCAAAGTGTGGTTGGAGTTCTGTACCTCCAGGACAGGCTTCTTCCTTGCAGTGCCTTAGACATCCTGGCCACTCCCATGCTGTGGTTCTTTTGTGTCCTATACAATTGTTGCCATGGGGCAGAAGAGAGCTGGGAAGTCACTTACTCACTCTGGCTCTTAAGTGATTTAGGCTGGAAGTTACACACATCACTTCTGCTCCTAGCTCATTGGCCAAAACGAATCATGAGGTACTGCCCAACTGCTCAAGTACCGAGAGTGTGGGGCTGGGAGCAGGTAGATGGTCAGCAAGCGGTACATCTAAGATCTCTTCCACACCTCTCTCTTTTTTTATCTACCATAACCTCAAACTGGTCATCCACTATCCCTCAATCCACTGCATTGTGTCACAAATTATCTGTAAGGTGCTTCTAGGTAACGTAAAGGTGAATAGGCTCCATTCCCTTCACCTAAACAAAGGAGGAAGAAATATACCAATAGCGACACAGATGCTATATCATTCAATCTGTCCATTAATGCTAGTAAGGCCCTGATAGTTTCTTTATCCTATGGATAAGAAACTAAGACCCAAAGAGATGAAGTCATTTGCCTAAGATCACATGGTGAATATGTGGCAGACTGTAATTTCTACCTTGATCTGTCTGAATCCTGTGGCTTTGCCTTTTTTCCATCATCACCCCTGACTTGTCAGTCTTCAGTTTGCCCATGGGAAAGGTCAGCTTGAACAGATGCTCTGTGTTTCTTTCACACAGTAGAGTGGGAAGTGGTGCATCGAAGTCACTAAGAGGGTGACCTCTGGAGTCAAAATACCCAGAGGCTTAAACTTACTAGTTTTGTTTATTTGGGCCAGTTACTTGGCTTCTCAGAGTTTTAGTTTCTTTATCTGCACAATATGTTATTGAAAAAATTAAATGAAAAATAATCCAGTGTGAACAGCTTGGCACATACTGAGCGCTCGGTTAGTGTCATCATCAGCATTGCTCTTGTACCGTCTTTTTAATTACCACCATCATTGTAATTCAAACTCTTGCCTAAAGTGCAGGGCAAAGGATCCTCTGCTTATGATTCTGGGAACCTCAGCCATGACCCAGTTTCTTATGGGACTTTTTTCCTGGAGTCAAGACAGAGCTTGTTATTATGCAGGACATTGCTAATTTATTTCAGGTCTTTAAGTTCAAGCAAAGGGTCTCAGTTAGCCTCTAAAGATACCTTTAAAAAATCCAGGGAGAGAAACGAACAACAGAGACTTTGGACACAGAAACAAACTGAGGGACTTGGAGGGAGGGGGGTGGAGGGATGGGAGAGCCTGGTGGTGGGTACTGGGGGCACCTAATGCGTGGAGCACTGGGTGTGGGGAATGGGGAATGAATCTTGGAACACTGGAAAAAAAAATTAAGTAACAATAAAAAAATATTTAAAAAAAACAAAAACAAAAAACAAAAACCTGTATTATTATACTTTATAGTAAATGCATCCATTTCTTTGGAAATAAAGCAGTTTCTCTCCAACATCTGCTGAAAATTCAAAGATTATACATATCCTATTAGTGAAAACCTTTGAAAGAGTCCAAATACTTAGACTAGTTTTCCCACTTTGCAGTTGATAACACATTTGACATATCAATATTATTCCATGTAAAATTTTCTGAATAAAGTAAAAAGTGATAAGGAAAAAAAAATAAATCAGAATTCATTTTCTACTATCTTATTTGATCTCTACTGGCTTTTTAATATTACTGTTAATTTCTAATTCACTCTTATATTTTCTTTTTTTAAAGATTTTATTTATTTATTTGCTAGAGAGATCACAGGTAGGCAGAGAGGCAGGTGGAGAGAGCAGAGGAAACAACAGGCTCCCCACTGAGCAGAGAACCCGACGTGGGCCTCGATCCCAAGACCCTGAGATCATGACCTGAGCCGAAGGCAGAGGCTTTATCCCACTGAGCCACCCAGGCGCCTAAATTTTAATTTTTTTAAATAGAGAGATGAGAAATACTTGTAGACACATGGAAAGCTTGAATCACAAGCACCACAAGGTTAGGGTCTTTTTATCTCAGTAGCTTCACAAAGACTGTGAACAACCTGACACTCTTGTAAGGACATGCCCTTGACCTCATCTTCACCAATAACGGCCCTACCCCTTAACCCACTTTCCGACCACTACTTCCCGTCCTTCCCACACATTTACACCCGTACGCTGCCAGCTAAACCCAGATTCTTTCGAGACTTCTAATTCACAGGCTCTACCGCTTGTTTGTATCAACCTTCTCACATTTTCACAAGTCTCCTTTGTAGCTTCCATTGTTCATCTTTACCAACACGCTCCTGCAAACACTTGAATTTTTTTTACACCTCATTCCTTCCTCCCGACGTTGTGCTCACTTGGCCAAGCCTCAAGTCTAATGAAGTCAAACATATGTACCTATTTTTGTCCACATTCCAGGGGCTGCACATTTGTGGAGAAAAGAACAAGTTTTCCAATGGCTGCTCTCATCTTAAAATCGTGATTTTGAATCATATGTGGATATTCAGTATTGCTGTTTGGTTTTATGACACTTCCCTAGCATTTCCACTTTCCAAAATGACTGTTACATCACTTCTTTTCTCACCTTAAATCCTTGCACCTCTTCTTTCCAACATTACATTGTCAGCTAGTAACATTCCTTCATTCATCACTGAAACTAAGTAAAATCTGCCAAAGAGCAACACTTCCTTTTTCCAACTCCAAAACATACACCACCATGGGCATCCATTCCTACAACCTCTGGCTTTTCTTTTCTCACTCTGGATGAAATGTCTTCATTCCCATCAAAGCTCTGGGTCCCATCCCCCCTTATAGACTTCGCAAGGACAATCTGTCTAAGTTTTTGCACTTTCCCTCTGCATTCTCAATTTATTCCTGCCTCCTGAATCATTTCTATCAACAGACAGACCTGTTGTAATGCCACCTATATTTTCTTTTGGGTGTCCTCCTGAGAATTGCACATTTTATTGATACTTTCCTTTGATTCCTCTATGCGTAGGTTTTCCAAATGTTCCATGGGACTCTCTCTGACTTTTGATCACAAAGCCTTTCGAAGGTTTCCAAAGTCTCTAATTTCCTGTGTTAAATCCCTTTCTGCTTGAAGAGTCTGGAATGACTTCTACTTTCCTATCTAAATCCTGACTGACACATATGTCAAACTTCATTGCCTTCTAACTTTTCTCCGTGTCACCCTCTCCTTGCAATGTTGTGGCTTTCTCTCTGATCTCTACATAGCTGGTTCTTCCTTTTTGTGATTTGGATTACAGTTTCAGTAATACTTCCTCATCCAGCCACTTACAATCACATCATCTGTAATTTGATTTGTAATAGATACTATTTCTAATCACATATCTTTTCTTGTTTGTTTATTCACTAGAGGGTAAGCAGTCCCATTCATCTATGTGTTTCTGGTACCTAGAACAGAATTGGGCACCTAGCAGGCACCTAATAAATATTTGTGGAATAAATGAATGAAAACTGACCATCCTACAATACTTATCTGTGTACCTAGGAATACCAGTGATTGAAATGTGAGGCTCCTCTGACTAATTGTAAAGGAAATGTCCTGGGGACAAAAGACTGTTTTCAGTACTGTGAGAGCTACAAAGTTGAATTAGAGGAGCCAGTCAAGGAAATAAGAAACATGCTCCATATACAGCCACAGTGTAAAATAGAAAGTGTCATTGTTGTACACACATTATAGCTGGGGGGCTCAGAAAAACATACGCTGCTTCCATCTGGGAAGATAAGGGAAGGTTTTCTGAAAGTGGTAATATCTGAATTGGGCCTTGAAGGATAATTAGGATGCAAAATAGATGGGAAGAGCGTTCGAGTGTTATTGGTGGCTCCAAGCAGAGGTGAAGTAAATTCAGAATACAGGGAATTGGGGATAGTTTTGTGTGACTGCAAATCAGGGTGTGGAGAGCAGAGTGTGAGATGATGGGCCATACTCAGAAAATAAAGACATCTCGTGTAAATCCCCAGACGAACAAGAAGCCACTAGTTTTCACTTAGAAAATACTTCCTCACATACACATAACAGATTTTAAATTTATTGAAGGTGGGGATTAAGTCTGCAGTTAGAGAATAGCTCATTTATGCTAATAGCCTTGAGGCTCTAAGAACTCTGTTTATTACATTAGAAGCCACACCATGTTTTACCTTCTAAATGCTCTGTTTTGGATTCCATGTTGTGACTCTCTGTTCACTCCCTGAATGTGAAGTAGGTTGCATGCAAATGCATTTGTTCATAATGAGCTTTTAGCATCCCTCCTCCTCTCTGAGGTTGAATTCAATGTATATCCTTGCTTTTTAAGTCATGTCAGTAATCTTCCTGGAGAGAGCAGAAGTTGATTAAACTTACTCTAAATCATCATAATCATGTTGAAAGACATTCTCCTCTTGAACTTCAGCTTTCCTCTAAAACAACCGAGCAATTGAATTTGAAACTGTCTCAGGGTGAAGTTAAAAGAAGATATAAATCTTCCTTGCTGTTCTTTAACAACTAATAATAAAGTGGCTGTTGCTGTACTGTGGCTTTATTAGTTTCTTAGACACTCTCTTACTCACCACCAATAATCATCCTTCAAAAGTACGTTCTCCTGCCTTGCTGCCTTGTGTTGCTAAACAGACTGCCTTCAGAGGTTTTATTATAATGATGCTTGGCTAAAACAATTGTTCCAAGTTGGCTATTTGGTTAGTTATAAAGTCAGAATGGGATGATGGATTTTGTTTCCTGGAAGCTCTTATGTCACAGATATGAGTACTTACACATTCAGACAAAATTCACAGCAAAGATTCACAGATTTTCAGTTAGTCACCAAAGATCAAGTATTCACTTAAAAAAAAAACAACTTGAAATATACTATCATTGGGAGTGATAACACCAGTAGAACACGAGTTCTGCTTTTTTTCTGTTGCAAGGAATAGGACCATCAATTATATATTCAAATACATGTACATTTTCTCCTGTAAAAATGCATATAGTCATACGTCCATTAGGGGAAAGGGGGGAGAATCAAAAAAAGTTGACTATTTGTGTACATATGCTGAATTTCTTAAGTCCCAGGGAGGATTTTGGGAAGTCTGCAATACTAAGGAACTATAGTTTCCTCCTTGAAAGCAATGAAATGTGATTCATCATCTTAAAATGACCTTTAGAGACATTTCTTTCGTCACTTTCCTTCCTATGCTTTAGATATACTGGATCTTTCTGGCTATCCACTGTTCAGAAATTCTAAGAATTTTTTGATTCTCACAAAACCACAGTAATAATAGATTGGTGGAGCTCTGTGAAAGGGAATCTACTAACGTCATTTATTACAGACAAGGCCTTTTTTTTTGATGGATCCTAGCAAGAGGAAGCTGATGAGACCATCAAAAGTGGAGGTCACCGTTTGGACCCCCTTTGTAATTTTTTATTTCTTAACGAGTTGCCAACATTTAGTATCAAATCCCGCTGGCCCACATGCCTCATTCTCATGTGTTTGGTCCCGGCACCTATTTCAGCTTGAATCCTTATAATAATACTTTCTCATTTGAAGTAGATGCTTTTTTTAAAGATAGTTCATTTTTTCAGTTTTATTAATTAATATTTCATTTACTTGAAAGAGAGAATGCGTGAGAGAAAGAGAGAGATCACAAGCAGAGGGGAGGGGTAGAAGGAGAAGCAGACTCCCCACTGAGCTGGGAGCCCCGATGTGGGACTTGATCCCACAGGCGCCCCAAGGAACTAAATTCTTTAAGAATTCAGGTGTTCCAGGTGACACAGATGATTGATAACTACACAAGGAACTTACGGAGATGAGGAAATTTTAGTATGTCTTATTCCATTGTACTAATCTCCAAATTCATACATGCCTCTGTCATTAGACTTCTATAACTGTGAACTTGAATATCTGTAAATTAGCAGTAGGGTTGGGGTTAGGCAAAGGCGGCCGCTTCTTTAGTAATTGTCATTTGACATTTCCTTTCCACAAAAGAAAAGAGAAAAACAACTCGCCTTTTCCAATTTACCACAAGTCACATTTAAAAAATATTTATTAACCGGGGATTGTGCATAAACAATGAATCTTGCAACACTGAAAAAATAAAATGAATTATTAAAAAATATTTATTAGAGAGACATAATGGGAGAGATACAAAATGCATAAACCATGGGAAAAGAGTCAAGTCAACATAGCAAAGGGAGAAACACAGATAACAGAAAAAATACTTTCTTAATTCGATCTCGGTTATTTCAACATTTATGGCCATCAGGACAAGATTTGGCTTAAAAATGGAAAGTAACTTTTAAAATTTCTACCAGCTGCTAGGCACTGTGACTCTGTTACCTTATTCATACAACAGTCTCCCCTGGGAGGCGTTTGTTCACATTCCCACAGAAGGGGAATCTGGTGTTGGAGAGGTTAAGAAATATCCCCAAGGCTTCCCAACCAGCAAGTGACAAAGTTGGAATTGGAACCAGGTGTGATCCAAACTGCATTATTGGCAGGAGACAACTTGCTTCTTTCTCTGCTATTTTCTTAGATACAAATTTTGTGCAGTTGAAAGTGTAAATAAGTTTACAAAGGGAATATTCTAAGCGGTGGTGAAACAAAGTTTGTCCAAGTGTAAAGTGCCCAGAGAAAGTCGTTTCTGTATTACCATGAAGCAATCTAATTTGAACCAATTCTTACTTACTCATGAAAGCAAATTCCCGTAGGACTTTGATTAGGAACAATTTTCTGAATCAGAATTAATTTTGTGCTGCAAAAGAGCATTTCTTTAGTTCTGAATATTCCCTAATTCAGGCTCATCTGGGATATGCATGTAGCCTTATTCAAATTTATATAAATTTAAGATTTCTTCCTGAAATACTGAAATGAGGATGACACCCATGTGTGTGTGTGTGTGTGTGTGTGTGTGTGTGTACACATTCCTAAGTTTCCCAAAGTATCTGCAAGTCACTCACAAAAAAATAAGTAAATGTGACCCATTTCTTTATAGACAACAATGCATTTCCCTTCCAGGACTGCTGAAAATCTTTTCTTTGAAACCCATTTGAGAGCTAAATCTCTCCAGACAGGCTGAGGAGGATTAGAGTGTATTCCTTTGGGTAGCAGCCTAGCAGGGTCAAAGGGAGATAAAGGGATTTTCAAACATGATTCTGATGAAGAAGGCAGCCAGAAAGAATGGTTGAGGGACATGTAACACCTAACCTAGGACACTTTCAACCCCAGTCAGACTCCAGAGGGACTGCTTTCACAGCAAGCTCCCTCCCTTCTCAGAGCTTGCTGAAATAAATTCTGGGCCCTTTTCAGGATAGATTTGAATGGTGAATTACCCTGCTTGAAGATGGAAAAAGAAGTAGGGAAGCTTTTCTCTTCCCAGGAGGCAGCATCCCTATTATAAATGGTAATGAAATTGACACGGGTAAACTGATTATGCTAAATATACTGGGTATACAGAACCTCCAAATACCATTTCCTTTGCTTTCTCGTTGGGGTTTATATTAAAAGTTGTGATACTAGGGCTCAGCAGCACAAGTCCCAATCAGTGAATAATTTATTAACCTTTAATAAGTCATTGATCCCTTTGTACCTCAGTCTGAATTATGAAGTAATAGCTTTCTTAGTAAATTGCTTTGAGATTTCTTCTTGAAAGGATAAATATGTAGTAATTATGAAACCTTTTAGCAACGTTCTGAAAAGGGACTCTAACCTAAACCCCAACTGACAGGAACTGTTTACTTTAATCAGGCTGGAAATACACTATTTTGAAATAATGAGGAACAAAGCATATTTGAAGTGATATTTCACATAAAAAGTGATATGGAATCGTATAAAACAGAGTGATGTACAAGAAGAGCAGTATTTAGTTATCAGGCAATTACTCTGGGCTAGATTCTGGAGCTGAAGTTGGATAGATCCGGTTGCTGAGCTCAGGGAGCGCAGTCTAGAGGGGACTGACAACACCTAAGCAAGTGGGCTCGCCAGCGCCAACGTGCAGGACACCGTCACCCACTGCTAGAACGGATTGGCCAGGTCTTCGTGTCCAAAGAATTTTAGAGCTATCAGGGATCCTAGAAATATTTAGTCCAACCCTTTCATTGTGTGGAGGAGGAGCTTGAGATCCTGAGAAATTAAGGGACTTGACACAAATATCAAAATTCACAGCTCTCAACTTCGTCTGGCTCTTTCTCTATTATGCAGATTGAAACCAAGTCAATCAGCCAAATCTGTGAAAGAAATATATATAATATATACAGTCTAGGTATGTAAGTATTGTAAATATATTACTATATAGGTATAAAGTTATGTATTTATATGAAATTATATACAGCATGTATTATATACATTTTATTATATACATTTTATTATATACTTATATAATACATATTTTATATATTACATACAGCATATATATACGTAATATATTATGCATTACATGCTATACAATATATAATATAGATTAGTTTTACTTTTAATATATATGTATCATATTATACATTATATATAAATGTTATCAATAAAATGAAATAAATATGCAAAAAAATATTGCTTGGGCAATATTCTCTGGGTTCAGAGAACACTCATTAGGTCATTAGGTGGTAGCCTGCACTCCTCACTTTTTCCCCCATCATTTTTGCGTCCCCCTCTTGCTGTTTAAGTCATATAGTAGCTTCCAATTCTAGCGTAAATGACAGCTCTCCCAGGTAACCTCTCTCAGTGACCATAAGTCACTACTGGCTGTTAACTGCCTTTCCGCCTGCCAGCCCCTGAAATAGTGAACACCCGATCAGCTCCCTCATTGAGAAGCAGTCCCTGTGATCCTTGGATCCAGGCCGGGGCAGGTGGGGGCCCGCCCTGCCATTTTCTAAATACAAGAGTTCAGAGCGATTTCTCTCACTTCTCTAAACCTGCTCATTGCCTTATCTATAAAATGATAAGAGCTGTATCTATTGTGTCTCTGCAGGATTCAAGCATTCACAGGCACACAGCACTCAGTAAATAGGGGCTTTCAGGCATTTTTCTGTTTCCTTGCACATTATGGCTGCTCCAGGAGCATTTGTTAAGCCAAATCAAATTTTGCTTTCCTTTGGAATTTCTTTTATATTCCTCCCTCTTCGATCTTAGTTGCATTCCTTTAATTTTGTCACCCAAAAGCAGACAGATAGATCATAAAAGCGATTTTAAATTATTTATATTCACCTTTGGGTCCTCTAAGAAAACAAACAGCCAGCTGTGTCAGATTTTGCCAACAGCGTTCTCTTGCTTGTCATTGCAGAGCAACAAAGGCAGCTTCGGAAGTTTCTAAAAAGCATTTGTTTGTTTGTTTCCTGGTAACTCATCAGTAGTGATGAGAGTGAAGCAAATGTGTCAAATGGCAACATGAACAATCTCAGTAAGTAAAAAAACAGTGGCGTCTCAAAGTTGCTCTCGGTGTGGAAACACATCAAGTGAAGGGTTGATTATCTGTAAGAATGCCAAAGTGACGAATTTCCTTGGAAATTTCCAGGTAGCAGTTGAAGAAAAACAGTTGTAGGCTGTTTCAGCCCATGTTATCTATCTAATTGACCCATTCTCCTCCTTGATTTTTACTAGAGATTCAGCCTCCCCTCTCAGCTCCGTTTGTCGCCAATCTGGATTATTGTAAGGTTAATTCCTTTTATAGCCACTAAATATACCACAGTTCTGCTCCACCATTATCATTTCTTCATCTCAAAGGATCATTGCAAGATCAAAAGACCATGTCCTCCTAGCTGTGCCTTCAAATACGTCCCAAATGCACTGTGAGGACCCCACATGTGCAGCAAGAGCCTCTTGTCTCTTTTTCCTCTTAGTCACCATCCTCTATTCTTCACCCAGTTGCCAATGTAATGATAGATAAAACCTACGATAAGCTCCCTGGTATCTTTAGAGTAAAATACAAACTGAAGGCCATGGCCTCCAAGTTCCTGTGGGATCAGGTCTGATCAGATCACTGACGTTTTGCTTGATTTCCTCTCCCATTATTTTCCCCCTTCATTTGTTCCCAGACATTTCTCAAATGCACCAGATGGGAGTGAAAGGATTTTGGCTTTCTTGGACTCTGCTTAGAAGATTCTTTCCCTGGATTTTTGCATGACTCACATGTTTGATAATTCAGTTGGGGTATAGGGAGGGGCTTTAGGTAGAGTGTTTCTCTAAACTAAATGCCCTTCCCTATACTCTCTTTCTCTTTATCTGAGTCTATTTCCTCATTACCACTGATTTTCTGGAACTAATTACTGAGTCCCACATTGATATTTTATGTGTTTCTGCACTAGCACAGAAGTTCTGCGAAGCTTCAGTATTCAGGCCTTGAAAAATGCCTAGTGTATAGTAGGTGCTCAAGAAAAAGTTTTATTTTTTTTTAATAGTAGACTTTTTTTTTAAAGATTTTATTTATTTATTTGACAGAGAGAGAGATCACAAGTAGGCAGAGAGGCAGGCAGAGAGAGAGGCGGAAGCAGGCTCCCTGCTGAGCAGAGAGCCTGATGTGGGCCTCGATCCCAGGACCCTGAGATCATGACCTGAGCTGAAAGCAGAGGCTTTAACCCACTGAGCCACCCAGGTGCCCTCAAGAAAAATTTTTTGAATGAATGAATAATATGAAATGTTTGTAATATTTGTAAGGTTTTGAATAGTTTTAATATTGATAAAGTTAGAAATACTGAAATATTTGTAAAGTTGCATAGAAGAGTGGTGGGCATATAATACACAGGCAGATAGTTATTTGGCAATTACACAATTTGAAATGTCATAGGAGATCGGGGATAATATAGAGTAAAATCCTACCAAGGTAGGATCACCTTGAATGTCAGGCTAGGAAAAATTTTCAGATGCTAATACTTAGAAAGGACGCCACTAATTGACTTCTCTGTTTATATTCATCCCTATGTGAATTGGATTCCACACAGGCTATGCTAAATTCCACCAGAAAAATGCTGTTATGTTCTTAGATGTTGCCCATGAGTTAAATCTAGTCACAGGGTCTGCTCACCTGCATCTGGGCTGTAACAGACTATTGAGCACAACTCCTGCACTAGAACTGAATAATGATGCTGGTAGGAAACCAGACTCTCAGGCCTTCTCCAAGCCCAAAGAAAGTTCGATCTTTGCACCCCGATCTTCTCGTTTCATGTTGACACTTCTGGGATTTAGCATTGAAGGTATTTGGGGATAATGTGAAAAGACTCAGAAAATCAATTTCTATCACTGAAGATGAAAGAGTACATTTTTACCAATTGTGAGCCTGCAAATTAACTACATTTCCTCTATTGCCACCATGTTGTAAAGCTTGTTAGCCCTGACATGCAGGCAGAGCTATTATTTTAATTTGCATTTCTGGAAGACAACCCTGACCCAGAGTTCCTTCTAGCATCGAATCCTTGTGAAGTTGTGATTTTGGTGATTGCTCCTTTAAGCCCCGTTGTATATAATTAGCTACATCTCAGCCTAGACAGAGAAAAAGCAGGTAGAGGGGAAAATGAAACTTGGCCTTGCTTCATGCTAACTCTGGAAACTAAATGTATTTGTTTCTTTGAAAAAAGTGCCTCCCAAGTCTTTGGCAGAGTGCTCAAAGTAGCCTTTATGTAAGTGCTGGGAGTTGCGTCTAGTCCAGGACCCAAGGACTGCAGTTCAGTGTGCGCGAGATCAAACACAGGTGCAGCTGAGATCCTGTGTGCTTCAGCGAGTCACCCTGGGGGAAGAGCCAGGCAGAAGATTGCAGGGGAAAAGCTTTTCATATTTTAAAAGATACTGAAGTAACACTGTCTGGAGATTTGAAGTATTTAAGGGACCTCTTTGGAAAATTCCTTCACTATACAGAAATGGTAGGGGTAAGACTCAGAATAAGAATTGTTCCTTCAGAGAAGTTCTGTTTTTCCGTTTTGCAAGAACCCTTGAGAACTCTGAGGTAAAAATAAACCCAAGTAAAATGTGAGATCCTACAGCTTTGTAAGGAGAACTAGGAACATCACTCCAGCAACCTAATTGCTTTGGCTTCATGTTCCTTTGCTCATTAAGTATTTATTCAACTGCCTGTTATGTGCTCATATGTGGTAGGAGGCAAAAATTGAATTTCCTTCATGAAATCTACAGTCTAGTTTCAAAATGGTGAATGTGCTTTTGCCTTCTTGCCCCAGTTGTGGAGAATGACTTGTGAAATGTCATGGGATTCGCCTCCTGGCATGTTAATGACTGGTGAAGTCTAAAGGGAATGCAGTCTTATTTCTCTTTTTCCTTGCTTCTCTCTCTCTTTCTTTCTCTCTCTCTTTCCCCCCTTTTTCCCTACTTCTGTTATCACTTCTCTGGACCAGTTTCTTCTCCAGCACTTGCACATGTTAAGTTCAGTAATTTCCCTCAGAACTTTCTCTCCTTGATCCAGTATACTCTCATAGCCTCTGACATCCCTCATGGTGGAAAGAACAGAAGTGTTGGCATCAGACAGAGTCATGTCCGAATCTTGATAGGTCTTTAGAGACTACACTTACATGCTATGTGACATTGAATCATTTAGATTCAGGTCAGTCTTCCCATGTGTAAGTTCTGACTGCATCTGAATCTTGTTCTCATGCATACTGGAGTCATTTCTTAAAACAAACTTTCGTTGAGTCCTTACTCTACACAGGCACTGAAAAGACAAAGCTGAGTAAGACACATCTGGCCTTGGGAGAGCTGGATGACATTCTTAATGCAGAGGTTGTTACCATACGGTATGGGTGGTGGGAGCAACACTGACAAAAATTCACACTTTACCGTGTGGCATGTAGGGAAGAATAATTCTACCATTAGTAGAGGACAGTGGGAAGGGCTGGGGCCAGGGAGAAGTCAAATCAGTATAGACTGTGCAAGAGTGTATCTTACGGAAGTGGAAAAGGATGTGAAAGATAGAAGTATCAAGGTGGTCCAAGACACTGGAGTTTGAGTGGGCTGATGTATTTGGGAAACAGCAAACATTTGAGAGTGGATACAGTGTTTGCTTTCCCCAGCTACCACATATATATACCTACAAGTCTGAGGTTGTGCACTCATTTATTATTATTCTTATTCAGCAGATATTTTTGAGTATAGGCAATGTAGCAAATTCGATCCTATTGGTATAGTCAAATCCCATAATGATAGTCATAA
The DNA here is from genome assembly GCA_004023965.1 of Spilogale gracilis. NCBI lineage: Eukaryota > Metazoa > Chordata > Mammalia > Carnivora > Mephitidae > Spilogale > Spilogale gracilis. The sequence continues at coordinate 57,834 of PITA01002907.1, forward strand.
TAGGAATAATAATAGTTAAGCTAATTTTTCAGTTTTCCATACTGTTTCTGACAGGCAATACTATTCAAGGGGTCAGAATCCTTCTAGCGCATTCTAGCACACATTCATTCCAGCACAGTAAACAGACTTTGAAACAGCCCTGCACCCACGTATCTTTGATCAAAAAGTGAACTTCATAGGGACCTTCTCCAGAGTATTTCACATAAGACTGACAAAATAATTATTGAGAATTTTATAAAGGATAGAGTGCTCAGTAGTAGCAAAGTCACATCCTCTTCCAAGTAATAAAGCTCTTTCCCGACTGAATATTTCTAATCATACTGCCGCACCTTTTCAAGAAAGACACATCAAGGCCATAAGCCAAATAGGTATGCTTTCTAGCCTTCCAGTGTGGTACAGAATCTCTGCAAATAAAGACCTAAGAGATTGTTTGTGGCTCACTCTTAGCAGAAATAAACAGCGAGGGGTAACCATCCCAAGCCTTTGGTTCTGAGACATTAATAACTCCTCAGGTTGTGTCAGCCTGACATTGTAGAGATGATGACTAATGATAAGTTATGTGCATTCTAGGGAGACAGAAATGGCTTGTCACCATGGCAATGGTTATCATGATCTGACTTTGTTACTATTCACAACAGTGAGCCGCAGCCATCCCCCCTCCTTTCTGTACCATCTATCCGATTCCTATACATAAGATGTGCACCTTGTTCCTGCTGTGAGCGTTTCTGTTAAACCAGATTGTTAGCCGGCTGTTTATGTCTCTTGAGAATCTGTATGGTAGGCTCTTTTAGGGATGGATGTTTCTTTATAGTTATCTAGGAGTGCAGAGTAGAAGATCCCTGTCTTCTGGACCCCAAGTATTAAAACGAAAGTGAATTGACCTGAGGGGTTATGTAACCAACACTGGGTAGAGCCAAGAGGGAGCCATGAGCCTCAGCGTGGCCCACTGCCCACCAGCCAGCTTTGTCTCTGTGAGTTAAATAGCCCCTGCTTACCTCTCTTTCACCCAGACAGTAATGAGATTCATTGTAAAGCAAGAAGGCTCAAAGACACGCATTGTGTGACCCCACAGTACCAGCCCATTCCCTTTAGCAAATAAAGTCTTACTAGAGTCATCAACGGTGCTCCACATGTACCTATCTGCCCTTAATGTATGCATTTAATTATTTATCCGCAATATTCATTTCTTTATCATCTATTGTGTGTTGAGCCCTATGTCATTCTCTGAGTATGCAGCTATGGACCTTACACACTCAAGGGGTATAAACTGTTGTATGAAAGGAAGTCATGTAAATGCACATTTGTAGTACAAGAGGATCGGTGCTATAATTTGTCTCAGCAAACATCAAATTGAGCATCTGTGATGTGCCAACCATATTCACATAATGTAAATGAACTTGAAGAGTTTGCAGACAATGGTTAGGAAGGAAAGACCCCCTATGATAGAATGATACAAGCACAGCACTAAAAGTATATGAAATGTAAAGTGGTCTCAGTGAGTAGTTAGTATCTTTATCCAGAAATGACCAGAGAGAACTTCCTAACACCTCAGTTTGCATTAACAAGGGTTTCGGGGTTCACTCTTGGTCTGTAGAGGGTGGGGTAGTTTAGTGTGTGGAGGTGCTGAGGCAGCAAACATTTGCATCTTTCACACCAGCGGTTCAAGTGGATGGGGAACACCAAATGTTGCTCATGAAGGACAAAACATTTTGAGTTATTTTTTTGCAGCTGAAAGGGAAAGTGGGTTCTTAAAGATGAGGAGAGCTATGACTATATCTGTATTTATAAAAATAAGGATAGTATTTATATATCTCTTCTCCTTGGCCACAGTAATTTGTCTGAAGTTCAAAAGTAGGCATGCGAGCCAATTGAGAAAAATAAGAATACTTTCTGGGCTGAGTTTATTCTGAAGCTAAGAGAAGTATATTCTCTTTCCTCTTGCATGATTAAGCTGGGTTGAAGGAGCTGGGTTCTATAATGTCTTCCATCGTATGGAACAAACCTGCCTGCAGTAAAGGAGAGTAAGACTAAGGGAATGGCAGGGATGAGAGAAAGATAGGTGGAGAGAGAGTAAAAAGAGAGACAGTGCACGCAAATGAGCAGCTAGCCGAAATCATTGTAGTCCCTGGATCCTACTGAGTCTCAAGTCAGCTCCACCTCTGTCCCTAAAGTCCTTTCTCTTCAAATGATTTGAGTTGTGTGTCTGTCACTCACAACTAAGGGTCCTGACTCATACAGAAAGGTTAGGCTTTACTTATGAGTGGAAATTTAGCAGCCAGCTGAGAATGTAAAAGACGCTTGGGGCACAAGGGCCAGCATTTACAAAAGCACAGCGCATGTGATGTTCCGTGGCTGGAGCATCAGTGCTGTGAAGGGGAGGGGGGATGGCAGTTGGTGAAGCTGAGTTGGACAGGGATCAGGATACAAATGACCCTGCAGATCATTCAAAGAGCTGGGACTTTATCCTAGACATCAGTACTTCTCAAAGTTTTTGTGGCAAAAGAGCTCTTTTTATTTTAAAATTTTTATTCCACCATGGGTCAGTACATTTGTAAGACACACTGAAATGAATAATTAGAGAAAAAATAAGGGTACAAGAGACTAGCCAGTTCTTTAGTTATGAGATTAAACTGACATAAACCCCTGTAGTAACTACAAACTCATTCTCAAGTCCTGTACTTACCTTGCTGCCGACTAAAAATAAACAATATGAGTCTAATTCTCAAGCACGGACCACACTCAGTAACATGCTGATGATGGAGAGCCATGAAATGTTTGAAACAGAGGTGTCAGGGTGTAAACTGAGCTTCTGAGATTGTGTTGAAAAACAAATTTAAACCAAGTAAATTTCAAGATCAAACTGGCTCTGTTAAACCGTTTTCGAATCAAGCAGTATCCCATCTAGCAAATAGAAGGGAGCTCCTGAAGAAACACACAGGATGGGGGGTTTTGAAGGGAAGGACAGTGGAACAAGAAGTTACAACCAAAAGAAAGGATTGTCTCAGGTAAGGTCACCTTCCCTTCAGGGGGAAGGCAGAGAGGCTTACCATGTAGACTGCCTCATCTTCCTTTGGGGGAATAGAGAGAGTTTTTGTGACAGATTACCTCATTGGTGCTGATCAGAAAACTCCTGACTAGAGTAAGTTGAAACTCAATTAGGCTAAGTATTAAGCCCTAATTGATGACTTGGCCTAGCATAAGTGACTCCATCTTGGGCCTGTGCTTTTCTTTTTAACAACCGGCTATAGCCAAAGTACCTAGACCAACAAAGATGTCTTTAATGATGCATTGCAGGCTCTGCTGTGAGTAATATTTTGTCCAAAATTTTTATCAGGACCTTGTGTGAGCATCTAGAAGGTATCCTGATAAAAGACGCATGACTCAAGTTGTTAGATCTCACTAACATTTTGAATGAGGGAGTTAGGACTTAGTGTTTTAATGTTTTTAACTATTAGAGCTACACAAGAATGGGATGAGCTAACTTGTGAAGTTGTAAGTTTGTTCTTGACACTGGCAGTAGGAAGAGGCTGAAAGGAGAGTAGCACTTGTGTGTGCGTGCACTGGAAGGTGTGTGTATGTGTGCATGCACACGCGTACACATATGGGAACATGTCTGCTAGAGGTAGAGAATGGAGTACTACTGAAGACAAACTTAGTCTCTTCTTCGTTCTGCTTTTGATCAGCCTGAATAGTAAGTCATTCAGCCAAACACAAAGGGAGGAAAGAAGGATACTCTGTCATGTTAAGTCTTCCAACCCCAATCAAAGTGTATGTGTCATTCTTTGAGGTTGGGAAACATGAGCGTTTAGTCTGTGTCTCTATTACCTGGTTATTTGAAACAGATCCTTCCCTTATGCCGGAACCAGTGCCTCAGCAGGGCCCCTCAATAGTACGTTTTCATAAAAATTACAGTTTGTTCTGTGGTATATATTCTATGTTTTAAAAAAAATATGTTCTGAAGGGGAAATAAATACCCCAAGTACCAGAGATTGAAACAAAACCTTCTTGGAGTAAGTTTTGAAGAGATATTTTCAAAACTCAGCAGGTGACAGGAAGAATTCTCCACAGGGCATTATCAGATAACATCCCTCTTGTACAGGACTAATAATTCAGAGAAAATGATTCCTCTACCTGACTCCTCCTACTCCTGAATGCTGACTGATTTCCTCAGCCACAGGCTGTCAGATATATTTTTGGAGTCATCTTTGAGGATGATCTTGATTGAGTTAATCAATCAATTTCCCACAGTGTTGATATTCCAGCTTCCCACTAAAAGCTTGAGCAGGAAGGCACATAATTAAACTTCCCGCACACCAGTAAACTACATTATTGTACTAGAATACAGAGTCTGCTTCTCAAAATTTTTCAGTTAGTGGAGTGTCTGGGAAAGTTTTTTGGATAGTGATAGCAAATATTCAAAATATTATAATAATAATAATCACAATCTACTTTTATTGGGTATTTACTATGAATGAGATCATAAGTTAAATATCCAATATGTTAGATATATTTTTCTCATTAAATTCTAACAGTAACTCTTTTAGGAATATTTTACAATCAACTCCTTTCTACAGGTAGGGAAACTCATACACAGAGAGATTAAGCATTTTGCCCAAGGTGAAAAGACTAAACTCTAAATAGAAATGCATTATAAATGATAAAACTTCCAAACATATAGAAGAAGGATATAAGTGAATAAAGAAAAATGAAACATTCTGATAGAAGGCAGAAAGAGAAAAAAAGTAAAGAAAAAGCTCAGAATGTGAAATAAACTCACAAGAAATAAACTCACAAAGATCAGTAACAATTATGACTACATGTAAAGAGTTATATGTTCTTTTAAAAAGGCACATAAAATATAGTAACTTCTCCCAGTTTTGAAATTAACTACTTATAAATAAACTTGGGAAACACTAACAGAAATAAAGCTGATGTGACTATTAATATTAGAATATTACTTTAAGGCAAAAAAAAAATCAGTGTTAGAAATAAAGAGAATTGCTGTATAATAATGAAAGGAATAGTCCAGCAGAAATATATGCCATTGTTGAACACGTGTGTGCCTAACAGCATTACTCAAAATATATAACATGAATGTGAAAATTACAAGAAGAGGTATATCCATAAATCCATAACCATAGTAAGAGATTTTTAACACTCCTCTTTTTGTAGTATTTAAGTCAAGCATTCAGAAAATAAGGATATAAAATGAAACAACAGAATAAATGTATACAGATCTGAACAGAAAATAAAAAAAAAAAACTTGAATAACAAAATGCATTGGATTGATTGATACTCAATACCTAGACAATACATATCGTACTTGACTCTCTAAGAATCATTTTCAGAAACTGACCAAAAATTAGTCAATGTAATTCTCAAAAGACATCAAAGGACTCATAGCGTATAGCTCACATTCATTAACAACAATGCAATAAAATTAGAACTTCACAAATATAATTGGAAAATTTCAAATGTACTAAATAACTCATGAGTAATAGAAAATATTATAGTATTTAAAGTGAAAAATAAAAGTGATTACATGTCAAAACTTCCCAAATGCAGCTAAATTGGTACTTAGAGGGAAATGTATAGCCTTTCATGCCTACATAGAAACTACAAAAGGATTTAAATTAATGACGTAAGAGTGCAGCTCAAGATGTTAGAAAATGAGCAGCCAAATAACCCAAGAAAGTAGAAAAATAAAAATAAAAATGATGAGAGTAAAAACTTATAAAATTGTAATCAAAGACATAATAGACATTAAAAATACACATTTGTTTCATTTTCTGGGGTAATAAAGTGGAGACATCTGAGACAAGATTTATCTAAAAATTATAGGAAAGTTTTGTAAATAGCATTTGCCATGAAAAGGAGATGGTAACTAGAGATGCGGGAGCAATGAGGAATCCATAACTGAACATTCTAAATGTCCTTATGCCAGTACATTTCAAAATTTAGAGAAACTGAACCATTTTCTAGGGAAAAAAAATTAGACAACACGGATTTAAGAAGTGAAAAAAACCTTAATTCAATCTATAAACATTAAAGGAACTGAGTAGCTGGTTAAAAAAAGATTTTTATAATTAGTATCATTAGTTCAAAATGTATGCGGGATTTTACAGGAAGTTTCATAGACTGATTCATTTCTATTTTATAAAATTTATTCCAGAATATAAAATAAGAAGTAGGGGCACCTGGATGGGGCTCAGTCAGTTAAATATCTGACTCTTGATTTCAGCTCAGGTCATGATCTCAGGGTCACGGGATGAGCTCCGCACCAGGCTTTGCAGTCATCAAGGAGTTGGCTTGTCCCCCTTCCTCTGCTTTTCCCCCTACTCATGCTCTCTATCTTTAAAGTGAATAAATAAAATCTTTAAAAAAAAAAAAACAAGAAATAAATCTCCTCTTAAGAGTTTGCATAGTAACCCCCAAAAGATATATACATATCCTAATCCCTGGAACCCATAAATACTATCTAATAGGGCAAAAGAGTGACTGTTCCCTTATATCTACAGGGCAAAAGTATGTTTAAGGCTTTTGAAAGGAGGAGTTTATCCTGGTTTATCTGCATATATGTTTTTATAAGAGAGAGGCAGAAGGAGTTTGAGACAGAAGAGGATGGAGTGTGACTGAAGACCTAGGGTTGGGGGTGATGTGCCCACAAAGCAAGGAATGCTGGCAGCCCCTAAAAGCTCAAAGAGACAAGCAGCAGATTCTCCTTTAGAGCCAATACTTCAAGTTCATATTTCTTATTTATAAGGGAATAAATTTCTGTTGTTTTAAGCCACCAAGTTTGTGGCAGTGGCAGGAAACTAATACACCTCCCCACCTCATTTTTAAAAAAGAACAGGAGAATTTGATTTCTAAGCTCATTGTGAACTGCAGGGAAACAAAATGTTCGGGAAACAAAGTTATCATAAACGGCTGAGATGTGAATGATGTTTACATAGTCATAATATCTAAACACTGAATAGTAAGGTGAATCCAAAGTAGGACATAAATACAGAATCAGAGAGTGTATAGGATTCCTGAAGGGTTAAAGCCCTAGAGGGAGCAAAGTCCTTCCTTACTATAGGAATTCAATAGGATTAACATTTTTGCCTCAATGGGGTGGGGGAAGATGAATATCCTCTTTTTGGGCTTTGCAGAGCCCCTGGAATTTTCAGGAGGGAGGTGACTTAATCAGGTTTGTGTTTTGAAGGAAGTTGGAATACAGATGGTTTATGCTGGTCACCTGAATTCAAATTGTGCTGCAGTAAAGAGAGACAGAGGAATGCGCAGGTTGCTCAGGAATCAATGGACAATAGTTGTTCTCAAAGTGCAGTCTCTAAACTGACAGCATGGCATGGGAATTTGTTAGGAATGCAGACTCTCAGGCCATCTCCCAGAGGCTCTGAGGCTGGAGCCCAGCAACCTGTGCTCCAACAAGCCCACAAGGTAGTTCCTATGCAGGCTAGCAGGGGACATTCACTGAGCTACAGCATTTTGGTGACTGTTTGGATGTGCAGGTTGAAGGAAAGGAAGGGGAATAAGGACAATGTCCATTTTTCTGGCTTGAGCAAATACGCGATAAAGAGGGAAAAAAATTTCAAGATAAACAACACACAAGTAATTTGTAAGTGGAGTTATGTTCATAGCCCACTGATACTAGGTGGGGACCAGTGTAGTCTCGAGGAACCTCTGAATGACAAAGTCTACCTTCAAAGCTCATGAAAGTGTTGGAGATTTTCCGTGGTCTCCCACAGTTAACTTCCCCCTGTGCTAACTCTTGCTGAAAGTCAATTTTTGTTTTATTAACGAATAGCTACAAAATCAGAATTCTTTGCAATTCCTATTCAGATGAGGGCTGACATGCTGCTAAGACACCACATGGGAAGGAGTTTCTAGAAAGGGGAGACTATTAATGACAAAAGGAAGCCATCTCCATGAAATTGATCTTCCTTCTTTCAACAGTCTGCCTTGGGCCTTTAAATGTGCCACATAAATCTTTCCTGGCCCCGTCCTTTCAGGGCACCAAAGAATGAGAAACACGTGAATGAATAATTTATTTGTTTCAGTGACTAGCCCAGGTTTTAGATAATGTGTCACCAAAAGAATTATTTTTAAAACCTGGCACCTCTGAACAGGTCATCTCATTCCTGGATGATGACCAAAGCCTCCTCAAACCTGGCTTCTTGCCACTTCATCCATTCCGCACACCGAGGCCAGATTAATCTTGAAGCACCTGGAACACAGCTAACTCTTTAACTCCGTTACTGGGTGTCTTCTCTTTTTCCAAACACAATATTAAAATGGGTGAGAAATATCAGCATCGGCGCCTGGGTGGCTCAGTGGGATAAAGCCTCTGCCCTCAGCTCAGGTCATGATCTCAGGGTCCTGGGGTCAAGTCCCACATCCAGCTCTCTGCTCAGCAGGGAACCTGCTTCTCCTCTCTCTCTGCCTGCTTTTCTGCCTACTTGTGATCTCTCTCTCTCTCTCTCTCTCTCTCTCTCTCTCTGTCAAATAAATAAAAATAAAATCTTTTAAATGGGTGAGAAATGTCCTGTGTTCTAACAATATCTGGAAGTATCCCCTCACGAAGACTCAATGGGAGAAATAAAAAGAAACAATTGAATTTTTAGCACTTTTCCCTTTTACTTGAAAAATCTATTGGAAAAATCTAAAGGAAGGTTAAATAGAAAGTGCTTTGCATTCTAGATTCATATGCAAGCACACGATGGCGAGTGTGCTCCTGAAAGACATTTCTGCCTGAAGTGAATTGGTCAAGCACGTTGCAAAAATATTGAATAGACAGTGTTGGGAATTGGGGCCTTGCTTGCAAAGGGGAAGAGCTGTCCATAGAGAGCAAAGTACATACAAGTACTCTATGTCTCAGGGCACAGAGTGGAGCCATTCCTTTTGCGATGATCAAGGATCAGCCTATTTACTATCAAAGGACAGTATTTGTAGCTTTGAGGCAGGCACCATTGGGTGGGCACCATGCCAGAAGACTTGAGGCTCAGTTTCCCATTGGCCTCTATCCACCAATGATGGGCAGTGCTCTCTCGAGAGGAATGTGGTGATGCGCACATCTAAATTTTCTCACCATCTATGTTCCTCAGCCCTCTTGTCTCAGACCATTGAAACACATATACACGGAGTTTGCTCTAATTTCTGCAGCCCTGTTCCTCCCCCCTCTTCTTAGTCTGACGAATCAATTTTTTACTTCCCCCTAGGCACTGTGATGAAAAGGTGGTTGTTTTTGTTTTTATTTTGTTTTGCTCTTACCCAAAGTGCTTTCCCCAAACCTGTTTTTTAAGCTCATTCTTTTTCCTTTAAGGTTCAGTTTTTCTGAGAACTGAAAGGAAGAAAAGAGTCCTTTTCTTCTGCTTTCTGTTATCACTTTTTTATTTTGGAACTGAGGTAAGCAATTAGCTGAGATAAGCATTGTTTCTTGAGTGAGAGGAAGGGAAAACTGAAAGAAAATAATTTCTACAAAATGGTGGTTAAGATTAAGCTGACCCATATGAAATTGTTAATATTCAGCCTACTTTACTTGCAAAATGATAACTTCAAATTTTAAAATATTTTTTAAAACCTTTGCTGCTACTGAAAGGTATGTCAAAAAGACTTTACTAGAGCTACAATCACTATTAAAAAAAATACAATTTCCAACATGGTACAAACTAAGAATTATTGTATTCTTGGTCTAAAAGGGGGGTTAATTGAGGTAGAATTAATCAAAGAGAATTTTCTAGAAGAGGTGAGCTTTACCGGTCTTAAATAGGGATATGAGCTAAATCCCCAAATAGGGATAAATTGGGTAGGGCATGCTACGGGCAGAGATGGTTCGGTGGGGATGAGTTGCTTGAAGGGTAAAGGGTTCCTGGTTCTAGCTCAATCTGGCTCCCTCCTGCAGCACTGTGCTGAAATGGAAAGATCAGGAGATGGAGAATCAAATCCCCTGGCTCTCAGTCCCAGCGAGCAGGGAGAGCTTGGAAAACTCATTAGGCTCTGCAAATCTGTAATGCCGTGTCTATTGGGAAAAAAGTGAAAATAACACATCCTCAGCCTCTCTCACAGGGTTGTTGTCAGAATCAAATAAAATCATGTAAAGAGCTATAAAAAAACGCAAGTAATTTCTTTATTTATAGCAATTGCTTTTGAAGTCTCATTTAGGAATGGTGTGTCTTCGTGCATATTACTGATATCAAATTTGGAAAAGATGAAAATAAATTAAACTCATCTTCAGATACCCAAGAAATGTCAATAGCATTTCCAATTATGAATGATAAAAGAGAGATGTTAGCAAAACCTCAAATTATTACCCCAGGCTCTGGCTTAATAAACATTCTTTCTGGTTTAAAAAAAAAATGCTGATTTTTCTTAGATATTTCTTTTTCTTCTTCTCTTTCTCTTTCTTTTTCTCCTCCACCTTCTTCTCTGTCTCCTGCTCCTTCTTTTCCTCCTCCCCCTTTTCCTCCTTCTCTCTCCTCTTCCATCTCAATTTATGGAGCATTACGTGAAGCCAGATTCTAGAATTAAGTACCTTATGCAATCTTCACATTTAATTATACATTAATCTCTTTTCTGTACTCTCCCTGTTCTGTTAGCCAGCCTTTTGTGCTGAATATATACTAAAAAACAAATCTGTGTAATACAAACTTGTGGAAATAATATATTTCATGGCGAAAAAAATACAACCTATTTTAGACAATCTGTTCACCTCTTCCCTCAATGAAAACCCCTTGTACACCCTAAGGGTTTCCCTGGTCAGTGGAATTTTCAGGACCTATAACTGCCTCTGTTCAGTTCCATAAACCTGACTTCCCGCACCCCCAGGGAGCTCAGCCTGAGCGTCTCAGTCCGGGCCCGTCCTCCACAGCTGTTCCCTGATCCGTTGCGCCCTCCTGCCGCCCTGAGGCTGGACTCAACACTTGCCCCGTTATTTCTCTTCCCGCCTTGCTTAACCTTTCATGTTAGTGACAGTAACGGTGTCTAGGATGTTGAAGGCCCATCTGTGAGGAGCCGATTGATTTCCCTCCGTCACTCCCTTTTATTTTTTCCCCTTGCCTCCAGGAGCATGCTGGGAACCAAAGGGCATGCATGGCAGCAGCTCATGCTGGCAAAACCCTGCTTTTATTATCCCTTCCCTGGCAACAGTTATTTATCTAGCTTGTCAAGAGACTGAGGACATCCTGGCGACCATCTGTTTCCCTCTGTCTGAATCCTTCAATGTAGTTAGACTCCATTTTCAGGAGCACCTGACTAAAGCGCCTTGAATCTCTCTCTATTTGTGTGTGCTAGCTTTGGCAGTTTCTTCACTGGGGTTGGCATTTTCACTTCACGCTTGTTCATTCGATTAGCATCCTTCTCTTGTGAGTTAATTGCTTAGCTTCTGGCAAGTGGTGTCTTGGTCAGCTTTCCCTGAATCCCTGACTGGGTGGGTGCCTTTCATCTCCTCTCATCGGTGCTGTGCTGACGTCTCTTGGTTCTGTTGCTTTAATGGGACCTCCAAAGAACTCTCGACTCCCCTCCTGCTCTTTCACAGTGTCCTCAGTTTGGGGCTCATCGTTTCTTGCCTGGAGGACCCGAACAGCCTGTTCTCCCTGCAGACAAGCCTCACCCCCCGCAAACCACAGCTTCCAAGTGATTTTCCCCAAACACATGACTCTGCTCTGCTTGACTTCCTCAGGAATTTTCCACTGGGCTCAGGCTAAGCCCATCCACTGTGGTCATGACACACGGCCATCTTTGGAAATCTACTCTCTTTTCTCTCTATTGTGTTATGTCCTCATATTTTTTTTCTCTTCACTTGATAAGCCCGGCATTGGTTCTGAATTGGCAGTGGTGGGGGAGAACATTTGGCAATTTCTGGAGACATGTTTGGTTGTCCTAACTGGGGATGGGGTGGGGATGCTACTGGCATCTACTGGAGAGAGGACTGGGCTGCTGCTCTATGTCCTACAATGCACGAGACAGCTGTACATGGCAGAGACTCAGTTGGCCAAAATGTCAACAGCACTGTAGGCTGAGAAGCCCTGTTCTACCCAGATCAACTACTGGAGTTGTCTGAAAACACCATGCTCCTTGCCCCTTCTTATCTTTGCCCAATGACCATTCCTCTCCTGTGCATCTCTCTCTCCTACCATTTGCCTGTTATTGTCTAATCGTTCTCCAAGGTTTAGCTTAAGGATCCCTTTATTTGGATTTCCTGACCATGTACAATGTCTGGTGCCCCTCTTCTGGGCTTTTAGTCATCCAAAATTTCAAGACACACACACACACACACACACACACACACACACACACACACACACACACCATGTACTATGATTTTAGGTTCTGGAATTAAAATAGTGAGCAAAAAAGAAAAACAAAATAATAGTGAGCAAAATTACCATAGTCACTGCATTTATAAAATCAACAGTCTGGTGGGGGAGACAGGAAGTCACCAAATAAGCCTGCAAATAAATGTGCTGCCCATATCTGTGTGCCCACCTCCTCTTCATGTCCAGGACTCATTGCCTTTATTTTATTCATGAGTTCTGTTCAGGGGTCTTGCCTGGCCCTTGTGTTGGTGAAATTTTGTTTTATTTTGATCTCGTGTTAATGCTTCTTCAAAAACTGTCTCAAACACAGGACCAGAATCCAAATTTCTTAGCACCATGTCCCAGGCCATTCCCAATTGACCTTCCGTTCCATCACCCCTTTCCAACCTCTGCACCCATGAGCCCGTCACGTTATGGCCACACCCTAGTTCTTGTAATTTTTCCTTCTTCCATCAAGACCCAGCTCAAGTATCCCCTCCTCTTCACAGCTTCTCAAAATACAGGATTAGTTCCTCTGTGGGTACTCTTAACACATGGTACATATTGGTATGAAAAGCATAGTGTCTGGACTCCGACAGCTCCAACGTTACTTAATCTTTCTAAATCTTAATTTCTTCATCAGAACAAAAGATAATAGTGTCTCCCATGTAGGTTTCTGTAAATATTAAATAAAGTAATCCATGTGAAGTGCCCAGCATAGTATTAAGGACTCGATAAATGTTAATAGTTATTGCTGTCTGTAGGCCATCTAACTGATTCCGTAGCCTTGCCCTGGACTGACTGCTTTTTCCCCTGAGGATGGGAGCTGTATTTTATTCAACACTATAGCCCAGACACAAGGAAACCCTGAATGGTAGCTGCTCCGTGCATGTTTGAGTCAAGGATGGGGACTCAGCGCATGGGCTCTGCCGTAGCAATTTACTATCCAACATCAGCTGAACATTTACTAGATACAGCCGCAGTGGTAAGCCCTTTCCGCAGATCGCCTCCTTTAATCCTCACCATCTCCCTGTGAGAATGGTACCATTATCATCAGTTTCCATTTTACAGAAAACTGGGGCATGGAGAGATAACGAGTCTGCCCAAAGTTACTCATAAAGTGCTCAGTTTACATTTAAATGCATGGAGTTTAAATCATTAGGCCTTTACTAAAAAGTAGCGTCAATATTTATTTTAGGAATTCATGGATAAAGTAGTACAATGGACCCAAAGAAGCTTTTTGACTAGATGCAGATGATACAAAAACAGCCATTTCCTTCTCTCACAGCCAGCCACTCCTGGTCAGAGTCAAGGTGTAGACTGGGAGGATGAGAGGTGGGAGGTGTGTATCTTTGAACCCAAACCAGACGCTTTCAGAGAAAACAACTGCACATGTGCCTTCTACATTTTCCAGGATCCTCTATGCTATACAACGTGGAAAATAATGGAAAGGGGAGTGGGAGAGAATTAGAGGGATGAGTACATCCCATCAGGAAAATTGAAAGAAAAATGGTTTATTCAGTCATGAGTGAAGAAACATCTTGGTGGAGTTCCTAAACAGGGGTGACATTGTGCCCTAATGATACAGTCCACCTAACTTCCAGGTTTTTACTGGAGGGTGAGAAGGAGAGGTATTTAGGAAGTATATAAAAGAAACAGCATTTCGGTCACAAGTGGTTCCTCTAACAGGAACTTGTAGAGCATAACTCAACTGTAAATAGGACCTTGGGAGTTCTTAAGCTACCTGGACTCCTAGGGCACCCATTTAAATTCTTAATTTTAGTTAAATGAGAATCAATCCTGCAGCAAAATAAGGCGAACTACTGAGTTTCACAATTTGCTCTTAGAGAAAACTGTAATTAATCCTCCAAAAAGTCATTGGGATGTAAAACTTGCTGACAGAGAGCAAATGTTATTAAAGCTTCAAGCTTTTCCCATGGATTAATGGTGCTGCTTCCTCATTGTAAGACATGGTTCTGGGATCCAGGCTGGGGGCTTGTGTTATAGGTGATGCTATTATAATGAGGTCCTTAAGGATGGCCTCATTAGGTGGCTGAGTCTCTGGCTCAAGGAAAAAAGATAGCTCAGGTGTACCCCCAAATCTACTGAATAGTTGTGGAAGAGGGATGCCTTGGTGATATGCCTATTTAGTGGTTGAATATGTCCTATGCCCCTGTTAACTTCCTTTGTCCTCTACTCTCCAGACCGAGGAGAGTAAAAGTCATAGAGACCTTAGAAAATCAAATACAGTGGAAAGGGTGAGCTCTCAGGAAGGGAGGGGAGAGCAGGCAGAGATGAAAACAAACCACTTGGACTATGAATTTGAGAGAAGCATTACCCCGATGGCCTCAATTTCATTGATTTGTGGGAAAGAAGAAATGCGTTTAAGAGGAGATAGAAGGCAATCACTTGACCTGCAAACAATCCAAGAAGAAAAACAAGTGAATTATTTGTAGAAGCTATTTGAGTAAATATATATCCTTTTTTTTTTTTTTAATATTTTATTTATTTGACAGAAAGAAACACAGCCAGAGAGGGAACACAAGTAGGGGGAGTGAGAGAGGGAGAAGCAGGCTTCCTGCTGAGCAGAGAGCCCAATGTGGGACTCGATCCCGGGTCTCCGGGATCATGACCTGAGCCGAAGGCAGTCGCTTAACCAACTGAGCCACCCAGGCGCCCCAATATATATCCTTTAAATATATATTATTTTATTGCTCACAATAGGGAGAGATAGTTCCCCAGAGATAAATTGGGGCACAATTCACAATAAGGAGGAAGACATGCTGGATAGACAAAAGAAGCAGATAGACCTTGCGTGGATTATAATATATGGAGTACATATGTTTCATTTAATTTGCAGCATTCAAGAAACAAGAAAAACCAAATTTTATCCTGTATATACACACAATATTTAAATAATTAAATTATAATAAAACATCCTTACTCTAGGAACTCACTGAACACAATCTGGTATTGCAGGTTGTCTCACACATATAGAAGTTCCTTAGATATTTGTTGAGATGATAAGTAAGTTTCTTAAATTATTAGAGATGTGCTTCATAATTTAACCAAACCATGAGTTCTCTATTACAACTATGTGTTTTACATATTACCTATTACATATATAATTTTGCTAGCAAAGCACCAATAGCTATATAATATATGTGCGATACTTGGCATATGAAATATATATAATTATATAACAGAGTACATTCACATTATATGGTTATATATATATACACTATATATAGTATAATTCCATATAAAATCATACTAGCAAAGCACCAACAGTAGAGATTTCTGGTTAATAGAATTCTCTAATTGATAGAATTTTTGTTAAGATAGTTTAATTTTTATTCTTGGCCAATGAAAGAAATGATGTAGAGGTAAAGGCCTTGAATGACCAGGGAATCTGGGAAAATAAGTTTTGTTTCTTGATCTCAGTTATACTTGAGAACTCAACTCCTTCAGTTCCCATAGATTTATTTTTCCCTGGAAGCAGCAAGCACATCTGAACTCTGAGTTCAATTATCCTCAGTAGTTCAGTCTCTGCTTTGGTTTCAGAGCTCATCTAGACAAATGCTTTCTCTGGAATATGTTTCTTCCCTTACAAGTATGAACCAAATGAATCAGCAATCAGAAAGACAGCCAGGGTATGATCAGCCAGAGTGTACTGGATAAACATTGTTTTAATTTCCCACATGTTGACAAAATTTATAATATAGCAAATTACAAAATTCACTCTGGGTTATTCAGAGGAAATTAAAATTAAATACTGAGCACCATGACTTTACTGCCCTCCTGGCCAGACTTGAGCATCCAGATGGCATCTGTTCATCAGATAGCATGTCACTGTGGGTCTCATGGATCCCTTGACTGGGGCCTCGGGACCTGTACTGGCACCATCAGTGCCACCTTGTTCCCATATTTATTCCAATAGTGCCTCTGTTGTGAGATATGATCCTGCCGCAGGCATCCGTGCCCTACTTAGTCCCTGTCTGATACAGACTCCAGATTGAGGCAAAGACTGTGGGAGCTTGCTGCATATCGTTGATGGAACGGAACCAAGCATGTGATCAAGTAGGCTCATTTGTCAATAAGGAGGCAAGAGTAGGAGAGAGGAAAGGCCAAGGAGACGGGAGAGTAAGCTTGTCAGGCAAACCAGTGGAGGGAAAAGTAGAGGAGATAATAAAAAAGAGTGGAGAAAGGGGGACAGAGAAAAAACCCATTTTACAAGGCAGAGAGGGAAAAGCTGAGTCTGAGAGGGAGAGAGAGACACCAGGTGATACCACAGTACTGAGCAATAAGACCGTCCAAACACATCCCGCCCTGTCCTCCTCTGTGCACATGCACCTGCTCACTCACAGAGGAGGCGGTCTGGCTGGGCTATTGCCTGGGCCTGGGCGGGAGGTATATAATGAGGACTTGGCAGGTGAGGGAACAATGAAAATAACAAGAAAGCCCAAGGAAAGTGAAGACTGGTTATGTTTCCATAGAGGGAAATGTAAGAGTCCAGAAAAAACGTGAGAAAGGCTCTATCTAGCCTTAATTCTGCTATTAATAATACAGCAGTGTCACCATTTATTAGGCATGCTCTTTTCCAGGCACCTAAGGGAGCTAAGGGTTTTTACATGTCTTGTCTAAGCCCGACACCAATAGCACGCCCCAGGTCCTGCTGTCTTCTCTCTGGCATAGGACTGCACCAGAAGATCTCTGGGAACTTACCCAAAGTCACAGAGCAGGGGGTGAGGGGAAAAGGGAAGAAAGGAGAGCTGGGACAGGGGTCAGAACCATCCACATGTTCAACCCATTTCACTGGGTTAAGATTTTTTTTCTGACAAAAAGAAAGAAGTACAAATGTATGAAGATCACTAAGCAACACCTGCTGAGACTCCCTCCTGCTCTTTAAGTCAGTGCAGCCCATAAAACCCTTGATTTCCAACTAGTAATAAGATTGTACGTGGCTCAGGGCTCTTTGTCTGATGTGTTTCTCCTTTATTTTTTTTAAAGATTATTTTTCTGAGGGGCACCTGGGTGGCTCAGCGTCTGCCTTTGGCTCAGGTTATGAGCCCAGAGTACCAGGATCGATTCTCGGCAGGAATCCTGCTTCTCCCTCTCTCACTCCTCCTGCTGTGTTCCCTCTATACCTGTGTTTCTCTCTGTCAAATAAATAAATAAAATCTTTAAAAAATTATTTATTTGAGAGAGAGAGAGAGCATGAGCAGGGGAAGGAGCAGAGGGAGAGGGACAAGCAGGCTCTTTGCTGAGTGTGGAGCCTGATGCAGGGCTTGATCTCAGGACTGTGAGATCATGACCTGAGTCAAAATGAAGAGTGGAACTCTTAACCAACTGAACCACTCAGGTGCTCCTCCTTTAAAACAGCTTATATATCATGGAGAAGGGAGTGATACTCGCACAAGTATGTCAGGAGAGTGCCATAAACACCAGAACACACCTTTATAACCAATTTTCCGGTTTTATACATAAAGCCTGATGAAGAGAAAGCTTTGTTCTAGAAACATAAATGGCCAAATTGATGCATAAACTGATGGGTAGCCTATGAGGCCTATGGGCCTTTTGCCAGAGAGGGGAAAGTGACTTCCTGAGAGTGAATAATGGAGCCAGTGTGGATGTGAAAGGAAGTATCACACTCACGCATGGCAGCTTTGGTCATACACACTCTTTCCTAAATCTTACAAATGACTTCCTTAGCATAGCCACAAAGTCCTGCCTACTGCCAGGAGTCAAAGGCAACACCACAGTGGTGCCCACAGCAGGCACTGAGCCATCAATGCCATGTCTCTAGTCTATCTTAGACTCTCCCAAGGCAATTCCTGTCTCTCGTGGGAACTTTTCTTATTGGTGTGAGTGGGGCTCCTCAGTAGGCAGAAGGTAGGTAAGGGCTGTGAACCAAGACATGGGGAGAGAGAGATCTGTCCCCCAAAATGTTTCTAGGCTACCCTGCCGCTGATGACCACAGTCTCTTCACTCCCCCACACCACTTGCAAACACCCGCCCTCAGGCACAGGAAAACTTTAAAAATAATATATCTCTTTTACTGTAGGTTTTCTTGAGGAAGGGACACAGCAAGTCCAAGCAGGACATCCTAGAATTTCTTGTGCCTGTATTCGTGAGGTCTTCGTGGGGGTCATTCACAAATTTCTTCTCCCGGGTTCTCTTGTCTGGGTGCATAGAGTGCTCACGGCATCACTGGGCTGTCCCCTCCATGTGTCTCTCACGGCCAGCCTGCTTCCTTCCAAAGCCTGGGCACTGGTAGCTGCACTGCTGACCAGCGAGTCCTTCCAGCCCTCAGGAAATCTGGTCAGGTCTGACTGCCTCTATTTTAGGGACAGCCCCCTGGAAATCTGGTGGATATAATTTTAAACCTCAGTATAAAAAGAAGATGCTACAAATAAGACTGGGAATCCTGAGACAATTAAGAAGTGTGAGGGGCAAGAAAGTTTAAGGTCAACATGATAACGCAGATTTGCAGATTAATGGGTATTTTAATGAGTGGTTCATTAGAAAATTGGGATGAGGCAAAGAAGAAACAGGAAGAAAGACCAGTTGGGATATTTTAAATATAAACTGAAGCAAACAGAACTAAACAATGTCTTATTTGTTTATGTTGAAGCAGATTAAATGATTAAAATCATGCAGAATCTAAAATACAAACTATATAAATACTGTTCATAATAGCCAATGGAGAAATGATATTTTAGCCAAAATGCCATTAGTGGAATCAAAAAAGAAGGCCCCACAATTTCCTGTCTTTGGAGAGAGATTTGCAAGAAACAGTAGAAGAATTTTGATGACACAGAAACTATACGTTGCAGTGTGGCAGGGAGGGGACCACATCTTCACTAGAATATTCGCTCCTTCCTCCCTCCCTCCCATCCCTGCTAAATGGAATTCAGACACATGCATCAAGGGGACTAGGTCACTTCATCTATATATTAACTGTCATAATAAGATTTGCTGCAAAAAAACAAACAAACAAACAAACAAAAACACAGTCCATTAAGTTTGCCTTTAAAGAGGGAAAGGAGTAGAAATAAATTACCAGCTGAAGGACATTTTGGGAAGGGATCTTTGGAGCCTTCATTATTATTATTTACAACGAACGTTCTGGTGCCTCAACTCTACCAAGTTCAGTTTTGCCCTTGGGAATGCTTTATTTCCTCCCACTTCTTAGTCAACAAGTAGGATTCTGATTTGTTAGCTCTGTAAAAGGATCTAAGAGACCTTGATGGAGGATCTAAGGATCTAAGAATTACCTCAATGAGGTAATTCAGTTTTCAAAACAGACTGTGTTTTCACTGGAAGGCAGAGATGCAGGCACTACCCTTCTGACGAGAAGCAAGAAGGAGACAAGACACTCATTGAGGGAAAAGTTGGCCAGACTAACAGTGCTTGAAGCTGAGGGTAGTTTCCTGAAGTAGGATCTCCATGATGCCAGCCAAGCCATCTGCAAGGGAATTATTCATCCCATATCTTCTGCACTCTCATAGGAAAGTACAGCTCACTCTCATCAAGTTTCCTTCTTTTACACTTGCTGTATCCTAGAATTCCTTTTCCTCGTCTGATGTACAATTGGAGTATGAGACTTGAGAACACTGGAAAAAGTCTGACACTTGAAATGTAACCTATAGGAACCTGCCTTTATACCTAAAATTTCTACAACCCTCATTTCTAAGGTTACTAGCTTTGAAGGCAGCTCTTGAATGATATTTCCAATTATTTGTTTTAAATTGAAGTTGAATTACGTTATCAAATGACTCATAGAAGAGACCAGGATGTTAAAGAATGGGACACAAGATGGGTCAGTTTCGATGGGAACTTAAGGGAAGGAGAGGTGGAGAGGCTATGTGCTTCCAGAAGTGTGGGTTGGTGGAAAGAGCACTGAACTAGGAATCAGAAAAGTGGGATTTGAGCTTTCTCTTGGTGTCTTCTTAACCACGTGACCTTGGATAAGTCATTTGGAATCTCAAAATTTCAGTTTTTCTCATTATAAAATTGCCACGTCCCCTAGTAACCTCATGAGGCTATTGTGATAGTAACACAAGGTCATTAAGGGCAGATCCAAGTTTTGTGGGGCCCGAAGCTTACAGAATTTGGGACATGCTGGTTAAAAAAGAGGAGTACTAAATTATAAAAACAAAATTAGGTATAGACATGGAAGTCTAGACTAAGAAAAGAAATCACAATACATTATGAAAACTGTACATCCAGCTCAAATTTATTTGAGCCAGAGGTCAAAAATACTGCAAAGAAAGTGGCCAGGAAGAGACATGTGAGAGAAGGTAAAGAGAGATCGCATGGAACATGAGAACACATTGCTAGGGTCTTTCAAGGGGCATGTACCTGCCAGGTACCCAGAAGCCAAAGCTTCCTTAGCTTTGTGGCAAATCCATTTCTGAGATGATGTTTGTAAAGGTCTTTGTGACAGTGAAGTACAATATAAATGAAACATATTGTTTGCATTTTCTCCATTTCCACAGTTGTTGCCTGTTGGGAAGTCTAACAGGCTGCTACTCTAATACTATTAAAGTGAACTTAATGCAAATTGGGGTTGCCACAGACACCTTCTAGATTATTTGGTTGAAAGTGCATCCAATTGCATTTATAAAACCAGCTTTAAGCTTTTAAGTGATTCATACACAGACACCTTCTAGATTATTTGGTTGAAAGTGCATCCAATTGCATTTATAAAACCAGCTTTAAGCTTTTAAGTGATTCATACACAGTGTATAGAGCTTAAAATACATACTTTTATTTGAGCCTTGGATCATCTATTGCTGTGTAACAAATCATCCCAAAACGTTATAGCTTAAAACAATAATAATCATGTATTATTTCTCCTGCTCTCTGTGGGTAGTTATTTGGGAGTGGTTTGGATAAGTAGTTCTGGTGCAGGGGTCCCCCATGTTGTTGCAGTTGGATTTAGGTTAGGACTGCAGTCATCCATAGGCTTAACTAAAGCTAGAGGATTTACTTCGAAAATGCTCACAGATTTGGCAAGTTGGTGTGGGCTCTTGGCCAGTAGCCCATTTTTCTCCATGAGGGATTCTCTCCCAGGCTGTCCAACTGTCTCACAGTGTGATGGCTGGCTTCCCCCAGAGCAAGCCATCCAAGAAAAGGAAAGAGCCAGTAGAATCATTGTGCCATTTATGACCTAGCCTTGGGAGTCATCCCTGTCACGTGTCTTGCATTCTGTTGGTCTAGGAAACTAATATTCAGTCCAGTGAAGAGAAGAAAGACTTTGTCTCTCAGTGAGGGGTTATCAACATAACATTTAAGAAGAGCTTGTAGAATGGAATACACACACACACACACGTAGGTACATCCATCTTTGGGAAAGGGAATATGCTACAAGCCTCATACAAACTTGGGACATGGATAGGGCAAACATTTTTCTCCTTTGTCATCAGGATGGGACACTTCAAAGCATTTTGTCAAGAGGAAGCTTGATAGGCATAGGTTCAAATATGCTCCCTATAGCTTATTCTCTGAGTCATGCTGGGAAAAGTTCCTTAACCTCTCAGGATTTCTATTTCCTTATTTGTTAACTCTAATACAAAATGGCTGTCATAAAACTTAAATGGGGTAAGGTCTGTGAAGGGATCAATGCAGTCTGACACATAGTAAATGCTTGATAAATAGTAGGTTCATTTTGGAGATCAGAAAATAACAAATGGAACATTAAGCAATTATTCATTAAATAATTTCTCAAGGTCACAAACTATAAAAAATCAAATTATAAAAGCAAAATATTTTAACCCAGAGTTCAGTAATTTCTTCATTATAATAGAGCACTGAAAAAATGCACTCATGTGGCAAATAAATGACCGACACTTTATGTCTGTATGTAATTTATATTTGATTTGTTCAGGTAGCTTGATTATAAATAGGAGCCCTTCTTTTAACTTAACTTCAAATAACCAACTGGAAAATTAAAACTCTTCTGGTTTCAGCCCGTTATTTCCTTTTGGATGATGAGTGTCAGTGTCACCCACCTTATTGATGATGGAAGCACTGAACTTATGAATTACTTTTTAATTATTCAATTTGATAGGATATACAATATGTAAAAATTTTTAAAGATTTTGCTTATTTGAGAGAGAGAAACACAGCTAGAAAGGGAACGCAAGCAGAGGGAGTGAGAGAGGGAGACGCAGGCTTCCTGCTGTGCAGGGAGCCTGATGTGGGGCTCGATCCCATCCCGAGACCCCAGGATCATGACCTGAGCTGAAGGCAGACGCATAAGGACTGAGCCACCCAGGCGCCCCACAATATTTAAAATTAATAGGAGCCTCAGTCGGGAGCAAATTTCCATTTTTTCCCTTATTTAACAGACTTGGTATAAATAATAATACAGCTGAGTTTAGCACTCAGGAAAATGTGATCGTATTTTTAAATTGTTATGCATATTAGCTAATTATGTTCTCTTTTTTGAATATTAAAGGTGATTAAAGGGCTTTGTTTACCTAGGATTATTTGGGCCATATCTATTGGGAGGTTGAGGGGAAGGGTTAGCAGAAAGTGTTTAATGCACTAAGCGTAGGTATAATGTTTCCATAATTCATCAGCTCTACTTTGCACACCTTCCTGTGCATTTACAGAGACTGCATACATTATACAGTGATGGATGGGATGCTGATTAAATAAAATTTGCTGCTCTTGCCAAGAACACACTTTTTCACATTAATTTTAAAAATTCTAAATGGTGTCCTTAAAAATGACTATTTATACCAGAATCGTACACCAGAGTTAACCAGAATCATTAGGACTTTGACAAATACCAAGTTTTCTTACCCTTGATTTCTGCAGAGGGTGCTGCTTTACTTGTCCCCATCAAGACTAAGAAACAAAACAAATTAAGGTATGAAGCCCAGTCTCAGGCTTTCAGTCATTCTTGTGTGTTTCACAGTGTTCAAAATACGGTGCAGGATATCTGCCACCCCCTACAGAAATTCATGATACCAGGGAAGCTAACCTACTCCATCTTGTGTCAGGAGAATCCCGGGGTACCTTCATGTGTTAACAGTTCTCAGAAATCAAGTAACGATATTCATTTAGCTTCGTTTAATTCAGTGTTTCTGAGGTGTATTTGAACAGGGTGTTCTTTCTCATTGTTTGTTTTTTCAAAGAACTTCAACTGATATCCTGTAGATAGTCATCTTCTTTTACAGGTTACACACTCATTATTCTAGGACATGTATGTAATACCGTTTTACTTAGGAAAGCTCCGATGGTTGGATATTTTAGTTGTCAGCAATCTTTGCTATTTTAACCCCCACCCCATTTGTGAACTGTAGTCCATGTTCATGTAGTACATGTCTTCAGATAGATTTCTAAAAATGGGATGTGTGGTCTTGACCTGGTCTTGATGTATAAGCCACAGATGGAGCTCCTGAACATTGCCACGACTCTCCGTGGAAACCTGAGTGCTGTCTTCCATCCTCTATAGGGGAAATCTTATGGTGGCTCTATAGTGACAATTAGGGCAAGATGCCCTGATGTTCAGGGACATACAGAGCCCCATCTGCTCCACTTCTATGGAAGCCAGCTCTCTCCTTCACCCTGCTTCCATTCTAGATCTGAATATGCGTTTTCATCAAGTGTAGAGTCAGCCACAAGAGACAGCAGGTGGGCACCTCTGGCTTACTGGTCAAGAAGATACTGTGCATGGTTGCTCTGAATTGCACTCGACCTGCAGAGTTAACTGCCTAAGTCACCAGGTACACACTCTCCTGCATTGCCCTCTGCCTGGTGTTTTCAATCCCCTTCTTATTCACTTTCTGCTATTGGCAGTTTATAAAAAGAACGGTGCCTAGAGCATAGAGAGCAACTCTCCAAAGTCCATCTGTTTCCCAGGGCACTGGTGAGACATCTCTATTTAGTTTTTGGCCCCTGTTTTCATTGGTGAATATAATTTCTCAGCCAACATTTGGGCCAACTGATTCATTTGCTGTTGGGAAACAGATAGAGTCATGTGTGTAAACATCATCATTTGCATACTTTGGAAAAACTGATTCTACCCAATTCTCATTATGACTGATATTTGCATAAACCCTGACCTAACTATTTTATCAATTACTCCCCAGAGCAAACCTGCATTGTCGGTGCTGCTGTATCTGAACATTGCTAGCTGCCATTGTGCTCTCTCTTCTGTCCAGACATCACTAGCTGACACTATTCCTCCTTCCCGAACTAGCTTCCGTCCTTTCTCCCTTTTCGTCACCCCTATCTGCTTGCTCTCCAATTTCATTAATTTCATCTTTTCTTCAGGGCTTAGATCCTGTCTAAAACCTTGCAGATACCAGCCACCCCCTCCCCACCCATTCTAATCCAGTAGGATCTTTCCCCACATTCTTCCAGGCACCCACCATATTTAGCCTTGTAGTCCCATTTATGTTTTTTTTTTTTTTAAATGTCTGGGTGCTTTGTCTTTAACTGAACTATGAACATCTTGAAGTCAGTGACTGTGTTTTCATTCTTTCTAACTTAAGAAACATACATCCTCTTTCATTTTCTAGAGACTATAGGACAAAGGCATAGAAGGGGTGTGTGTGTGTGTGTGTGTGCGCGCGCGTGTGTGTTTGTGCATGCGTGTGTAAGTCAGCAGAGAACCTATTGAGTAACTCTCACCATCTTCGGTGGCTCTCCTCTTCACTATTTGGACTTTTCATTAATACACATATGGCAGGCTCCCAATAAGCCATGGTACTTGGAGTTTTCTTTCATTTTTCTTAAGGTAGAAAATGCGTTACCATCCTTAAAAACTATGTGTTTATATATTCAAGAAATTAGAACATCTTGGGGCGCCTGAGTGGCTCAGTCCTTAAGCATCTGCCTTCGGCTCAGGTCATGATCCCGGAGTCCCAGGATCAAGCCCAACATCAGGCTTCCTGCTCAGCGGGAAGCCTGCTTCTCCCTCTCTCACTCCCCCTGCTAGTGTTCCCTCTCTCGCTGTGTTTCTCTCTGTCAAATAAATAAATAAAATATTTTTTAAAAAAGAAATTAGAATGTCTCAATGTCTCACTGCAGATATTTCTCAGGATTTTAAGCAATGAGAGTGATGGGGTACTTGTTTCAGGTATTGAGTGATGGCAAATTAGAGAAGAAAGATTATTTTTAAACATTTATTGATATCCTACTATGTGCCAGAGCTCATCTTAGGTTCTGGAATCAAGCAGTGAATAAGACAGACACAGTTCCTGCCCTCATAAAACATATACATTGAAGATCTTTTGCTCTTGGAAAACTATGAACCCAACCTTGAAAGCTGAGAGAGAAAAGAAATATGAGTAGCCATTTGGAATTCTGGGCATAAAATATATGCATCACCTGTTTTATGCAGACATACTAGTACGTGGTTGCATAAAATGGGGATTTTTTATTATTCTTTTATGGATTGGCCATAGACTATGCAATACAAGTGGAACATAAAAGAATAATGGAAAAGACGAGACCTGACTAAATAAATCCCTTGAAAGCTTTTTTTTTTTTTTTTTTTAAACACTCTGTCATGAGGATAAATTCCCCTGGTACCATTATTTTTTCTTCTGTTCTTTTCTAGGTCACCAGAAATGAAAATATATTAAGGGAATGACATGTGCATTAAAAATCTTTGCAATATCTCCAAGTCAACACTAGACCTTTAAAAACCAAAAGGAAATACTCAAAATGAATACATTAGGGGAAGGGCACTGAATAGCATTTGAAAAACCTGAAAATTACCCCCCATTTGTCTAGGGTGGTGGCTATTACTCTAATCAGGATCTGAAGCCAAACAAATGAAACCATTTCAGTGACAGTTTCCAGTTTATAATTGTGCATGTCATGAACACATAATAAGCATTAGATAATCCTCATGATAGGGGTTATGGGAATGTTCTACAGAATAAATAAAATGAGGGGGGTCAGAGCAAGGCAACATTTACTGTGAATTTGGGCTCATATATATGAAACAACAGGCTACAGATGTGTCATTTCCTTAATATAATATGAAATAGCTCCTTATTGTTAGAAATTTCTGAGCCACAATGAACGATGAATGATTGGGAGGTAGAATCTGAACGCTCTATGATAAAAATGAGGTATTGATTCGGTGAGATTTTAATTTAGATTAGTTCACTTAGAAAAAGTAATAAATTGAAACGTACTCGACACGGCTCACATTCGAAATGACTTATCAGTATCCCAAAATGAAACCTTAGGCAAGCAATAATTTTAACTGTAGCACTCCCCTAAGTCACTCACACTAAATTACAGCATTTTTGCAAATAATTTGGACAAGATCAAGACAAGTAGCATGTCTTGAATGAGGGGTGGCAGTTTGAGTTTCAATGGCAGAAGAAAAGATGGGAAGACAGCTGGAAGTAAGTGGCCATAATAAATTAGGAAGACAGACATCTGAACTATTGGAGAAAAGTGAGTTGACCTAAGCCATGCCATGTATTTACCTGATGCCTCATTTACTTTGGTGGTTTCAGATGGTCAGGTGAAAGGCATTATCTATAGACAAATAGAGAATTAGGTCTTTTTGGTTCATGTCTGGATTCCTTGAGATTTGAATTTGTTGGTGTTCAACTTTGTTTTGAAAGAATTTTTCACTCTGTTTTTAACTGTCTGTATGTGCAGCTAAGTCAAATAGCATATGTAAATCTGCTAACACAGAGGTTGGTCTATAATAGGCTAATAATAATAATAGTAATTATGAGAGCTAACAGTGTTTGAGCTCTTTTTTTTTTTAAGATTTTATTTATTTATTTGACAGAGAGAAACACAGTGAGAGAGGGAACACAAGCAGGGGGAGTGAGAGAGGGAGAAGCAGGCTAACCACCGATCAGAGAGCCATCATGATGCGGGGCTCGATCCTGGGACTCTGGGATCATGACCTGAGCCGAAGGCAGTCGCTTAATCAACTGAGCCATCCGCCCCTCAGCTCTTATTATAAGCCGGACACTGGGCTAATCACTTTTTTTTTTAAAAAGATTTTATTTATTTATTTCATAGAGCAAGCATGAGCAGGGAGAGTGGCAGGCAGAGGAAGAGAGAGAAGTGGGCTCCCTGCAGAGCAGGAGGCCCAATGCAAGGCTTGATCCCAGGACCCTGGGATCATTACCTGAGGCAAAGGCAGACACCTGACTGAGCCACCCAGGTGCCCTGAGCTAATCACTCTTACTATTGCATTTAATACAGAGTTCAGAAAGCATTATGCCCCCTTACGTGCAGTTAGGCCTCATATTTGCATTTAGTTTTACATTTTCTATACTGAAATCATGACCATAGAACTGGAAATTCTTCAGTGCTCTATTTGCACACTACTGATGGAAGACCCTAGTGTCACTTCCAGTGCATTTCTTGTGTTCCATTGCTTTTTCTACCAATTCATGCCATTTCCAGGATGAATATTTGGCTTGTGAAGCACATGTATGCACATACCCGCACATACACACATAGATGTTCTTAATGGAACTTCCCAATTTAAGCAGCTTTTCCTCCTGACCCATTTTGGGGATATGATCTTTTGTGATTTTTTTTTTTTTTTTTTTTTTTTTTGCCAAGTGATCATTATTAAGTGTTTCTCCCTGTATACACAATTTGTAGTATCCATCTCTGGAATTGTAAACTTCCCTTAGTAAAGAATGACTTATCTTCTGTTCTGGCTCTTTCATAATAGCTCAGCTTTCTAATCTCCACTTTAAAGAATTTCTCTTTTGTAGGTTCAATACTTACCTCCTTAGAAGTGAAGTTCTTTGTTAAAGGTTTAGCTTCTGTAGCATCATGGGATGCTTTGGGGGCCATTAAGCTTAATGAGTTAACATTTTTTTTTTCCAAAGTGTGTATGAGGTGGCTACTGAAGATAACTTTAACAGGTCCTCTTGATTTATTACAAAGAAAGTCTCTTTCAACAAAAGCTTTCAGGCTGAACTTTCATTCTTGTGTAAGAGAAGCAAACTTTTGGTCTCAAGTGCTGCATAATACATCACATGCCGTTTCTGTATTCATGGGCTATTATATAACCAAGCTATCAGTTACATCAAAGCTTGTCTTCTGACATAAAGATGCATTGACAATAGATAAATCCCCTTTCTCTCCAATTGGGTTTTTTTCATAGAATTCCATTGAACAAGGATCACTTTTTCCCCCTTTGAAATGTGATTTTAAATTTCACACATATTTATCAAGAAACGGTCAAAGCAGAATAGGTAATTTTTATCGTAAAGTTGTTTTTTGTTTTTTTTTTTCCCCGTAGAGCCTCTAAAAGGCAAACCCCATGTAACCATCAGAGGACCTTTACAGAAGCAAGTCTTCAAAGCATTCCTTTAGCCCAGTGGTGCCCATCTCATAATGAACACCCCTGAAGTCCTTCACATCCTACCCACCTTATTTGAAGCTTCAAAGGGAACTCTCCACCCAGAGGAAAAGGAGGCAGAAGCAAAGTCCCTGCATGAAAAAGGCAGGAAGAGGGAGCTGCAGCCCTGAGAGCTCTGTGGGGTCACTACCTTGCCACCTGTCATGACAAATGGAGTCAGTGCCTTCAGGGCCTTCAAGGACCCCACTGCCCTTCCTTAGTCCTGCGCTCTGATTCAGGCTCTAACATTTCTAAAAAGATGTAGGCTAGGATAATGCCTTCAGTTCTGAGAAACTTTGTCTGTCACCTGTGAGACCCCAGACAAGATCAGCATGACATGCAAGCCACTGTAGGACCTTCATCAAGTTTCATATTCTCTCTGTGGCCCTCCTTTGTCATGTGGGGGGCAGTGTATTCACTTAGCAAATATCTTTTGACTGTTTATTACATGTCATAAATTATTTTAAGTACTAAGAATATATCGGTGGCCAAACCATACCAAGCAGCTCTACCCTAAATTAGTTACATTCTAAGAGAATTTAGACAAAACATAAATGAAGAAAAACTGGGGCACCTGGCTGGCTTGGTCAGTAGAGCATGCAACTCTTGATCTCAGAGTTGTAAGTAATTATTACATATGGGGTGTAGAGATTACTTACAAGTAAAATCTTAAAAAAAAAAAAAACTTAGGTACAGAAAAACTTTAAAAACTTAAGTAAATAAAATACTGTGGGACAGAGTAAAGTTGGAAAGGAGACCAGAAATGTAGGTGGGAGTTACAATTTTAAATAGGGAGCCTGGGACAATCTTGAAAAGACTGTGACATTTTAGAAAAGATCAGAAGGAAATGAGGGGATGAGACATAGGAATATCTGGGGCATGGCAAGGAAGTAGAAGAACCAGGTATGAGGGGATGGCTAAGTTTCAGGAAAAATAAGGGGCCAGAGGTGGCTGAAAAAAATGGGAAACTGGGAGGTGACGAAGAAGAGCTGATACAGGGACAGATTTTGTAGGGCTTGTCATCCTTTCTATCAAGATGCCCTTTACGTTGAGTCGGTGGAGAGCTCTCTCAAGGTTTTGAACAAGGTGATATGATTTTAGAGTTTAATAGAGTCCTTTTGACCATTGGTTTAAGAAAAAAAGGGGGTAAGAGTGCGAGTCAGGACTGAGGCAGAGAGACAACTTCACAGGCAGCAGTGGTTATCTAGATGAGAAGTGATGGTGGCTAGGCCAGGAGGTGGTGAGACATGCTGAATTCTGGGTCAGTTTTGAATGGAGAGTCAGTAGGGTTTGTAGACAGTCAAGATACCTGATGTGAGGAAAAGAAGAGTGAAGAATGACTTTACTCTGAGCGACTGGGCATACAAAGATACTGTTTACTGAGTTCTAGAAATCTGCAGAAGCAGCAGGTGGGTGGGGGTGCAGTGGGGAAGAGGAGAACCAGAGTTTGGTTTTGTACATGTTATTTGAAAGGCCAGGTAGACTTTCAGATGGAAATGTTGAGCTGACGTTTAGATAATATGGTGCTTATTACTTTAGAAGGTTTTGAGGATTAAATGGGCTTTATCATCCAGCCCTGACTATATCTCCATTCATATGGACCACCACATTTTACCACTTACCCGCATGACTCAGTAATGTCAAACTATTTTATGCTTCTGGTTTCCATATCTTTGCACATATAGTTTTCTGTCCCATGATGATCTTTCCTTGCTTACTTGTTGCCTTTGTCCTGCCCATTTCTTATTAGCCAGTACTTAAGCTAGTTCTTTCCCATTCCTGCCTCCTTCTACAATTCTGAGAGAAACACAAAATTGGTATTATTTGTTTAAGACAGAACAATTATTACTTTCTCTGGGCAAGCCCTCCATACCCTCTCTGGGTGGAGGTAAGAGATATTCTCCTTTGAGCACTCACAGAGCCTTTCTAGAGCTTTAATGGAAACCCTTGTCATTCATTATTAATTACTAATTATTTACTTATCACTATACTTATTGATTTATAGGAGTCTCTCCTAACAGGCTTTAAGCACCATGGAAGATGAAATTGTCTTCTTTAATAATACATGTTTATTAATATTTATTGAAAGAATGAGCACACGAATAAGTATTTTATATGGTAGAAATAAAATAGACAAATTTCTTGAAAAGAATTTTTGTAGTAAGAACATTTATTTTTGAAATGTTCTAAACAAATGAAATTGATTCAAGAAGTGACAAATCTTGAGTGGTCCTTTCTACTGAAGCTTTTTCTGATCTAGTCTGTGTAGCTCTGGTATCTGGCTTAGGGCCCAGCACTGAGGAGATGTTTAGTGGATGTTTGCTGAAAGAGGGATCAAATGAACTCCAGAAATGACTCACAAAGGAAGATTCTGTCTCCACCGTCTGTGTTAACTGTGGAGGATTAGTCACTGGAATGATATTCGGAACTTAAATTTCAGCCACTTTAATAAAAAAAGATCCTTCAGAATTATTTCTCTGTTTTTGTAAATAGCAGCTGCCAAGCATTTCTGAAAGAGAGACCGTGGGTGTTTGGATGAACACCGAGCAAGAGCTACTCTCCTTCTTTACACACACCATGCTTTCTCCTTCGGGCCTCTTGTCTACCTGAAATGTCCTTGCACTCCATTCCACCTGGTTAACTTCTACTCCAGGTTTCAGCCTACTGTCTCTTCCCTCAAGGTTTCTTCCTTGATCCTCCAACACACATGTGGGGCCCTTCCTATGTGTTCTCAGAGCACCCTACACATCTTTCTGTCAAAGCAATGGTCTGTCATCATTATAAATTCTTGTTCA
This sequence comes from Spilogale gracilis, assembly GCA_004023965.1. NCBI lineage: Eukaryota > Metazoa > Chordata > Mammalia > Carnivora > Mephitidae > Spilogale > Spilogale gracilis. The sequence goes on from PITA01002907.1 coordinate 89,285, forward strand.
GTTTCCTTTGTCTTCCCTTTGTTATAATTTCAGAATATTTTACCCAAAGACTAAAATACTGGAAGTGCATAATATTCATGAAATAACCCACTAAGTGTTGATGGATGAGGTTGATTGGAAAAGCACTGATGGACAAGGCTCTTTGGAAGGATTGACTTCCATGGAGGGTCCTAAAATGGAATGTTCTAGGCATCAGAAATCATGCTTCATCTATCATACAGTTCAGCCTGGGCTAGTCCCACTGATAGTGTCCTCATAAAGACACCACTGAGTTATGCTATTATAATATACCTTAACTCTTTTTTAAAGTTATATTTTGCTTTAGAGTATGTGAAAGCATTAGCACTTCATGGTTTTCAATGGTGAATAAGAATAACTGAAATGCAGAGTTGACGGTCTCATTGTTTCTACTGAAAGGAAACTTCCTAATCACTCTCACAAAACTTTAACTGTTCCTGGATTGATTCCATTCAAACTACATCTATACACAGATTGGACTCTTTCCCCTCTTCCCTGCTCCCCTTTATTAGACAGAGGCTCATTCCAAACTATAATTTGGGCTGGAGTAGGGGAACCATGGTGGATATAGTCAGATTCTTTTTCCTGAATGTCTGTATAGTTTCCAGAAATGTGTCTGGGCAAAACCTGTCTTTGTATTCCTTTGCTTCTTTGCCAAGATTCTTTGTGTTCACAGCAAATAATGTATGAAGTCCTTGAGACTACTAAACTCACATGAGTTGTCAGAGCAGTAGACTGAGTATGAATTGTAATTAGAGCACCACTAGAAAAATAAATCAGTTATAAAACAATCCTAAACCCACTATACATACAGGTAATGTTCAGCGCTTAATACAGAATAGGCAAGGTCATTGCCAAGTTGTACCAGTCATCTCATGGTTCATACAGAACATAAGTGGGCTTAGATAAATAATACCTTATAAACTGGGCTTTCAAAAGAAAATCACTGTTGACAAGCTTAAAAAGTACCAAATTTTGGCTATTGAATAAAAATAAAATGAGATGATAAAAATTTCTTTTCCAAATTTTGCTTGATTCTCAGACATTTCTTTTCTTAAAAAAAATCTAGGGGTACCTGGGTGGCTCAGTCAGTTAAGTGTCCACCTATTGATTTCGGCTTGGGTCATGATCTCAGGGTTGTGAGATCGATCCCTGCATTGGGTTCTGTATGGAGCCTACTTAAGATTCCCTCTCTCTCCCTCCCTCTGCCCCTCCCCTTCCCTCCCAAAATAAAAAAACTAAAAATTTTTTTAAAATCTATAAATAGGCTTCATAAGACACACAACACATATACACATATGCATGTAAAACACATACATACACACACTTCATGTGCTAAAATCACTGAAGCTTAATATGGAACAAATAATCCAAAAACTAAATTCTAATTGCAGCATTAGTATAGACTAATACTGACCTCTAGATTTATATAATTTTATTTTCAAGTTAGATGCAATATAGTTTGTATTTATTGCATCTCAAGAACAAGAAAAATGGAAGAATTAGAGTTCTGTAGGAGTTATATTGTAAAACAGAAAACTGCATGTGAAATTATTTAGTGAGTTAGATCCAAATTTTGAAATACATGATCATGAAGTCCACATATATTTTGTGAATTAAAAATTATATTAATTTGTGACAGACAGCAGTGACTTTTATGAAGCAGAAGACTATAGCTCAAAAGAAGTAAATAATAGTTAGATAAAATTAATTAAATGTAATTTTTTCCCCAGTTGAAATAGTCCATATAAGCTTTATGTCCAGTGTTTAGGAGACGAACCTGCTGCTTATTTTGTTTGCCCACTGTTTTTCAGTTGAGCTTTATAATTTTGGATTGTGAACTCAACTTTAGGGGACTCAACACATCCTAGGAGACTTGTAGGATTGTGAAAATCCTAGGAGGATTTAGGGTGTGTACCAAGAAATAGATTTGATGTTTATTTTCACCAGGTGCCTCAGTATCACTAGCCTGGGGTTTTTATTAATTTTTACTTAGTGTTTTCTTGAAAATGCAGGTAACGTAAAGTCAAGCCTCAAATGCATATAGTTACCAACTTAAGAGAGACCCCCTTCTCTAAATTCCAAGTAAAAATACACAAGTTGTTTTATCTTCTTCTATTAATGGTGATTGAATCATTTATACCTACCAGTTCAATAAGTATGTGGCATTTTGTGGCTCAATACTGACTCATTGTTTTGTGAAGGCTGATAGGTCTTATCTCCTGCTCCTGCGTGGTTATCAGATCTTGTCTGCTTGAAACCTATAGACCTATCTGAATTCTAGTCCCACCTCAAGTGCAGCTGTAGAATTTTCATCTTCTTCCTTGTAGCTCCTGGAGATTTCCCTTATTTATTTTGTGAGGTAACTATGCATTTTAAAATTCTTATTTTCACCAGCATTTCTAGGTGTTTTGCTACAGGAGGATTTTCTGGTTACGTACTCCACCACACTGACAGAAATGGAAATTTAAACAAGTTCTTAACTCAAATATTAATATGCACTTAAAACTAAAGAAAACAAAACAAATACACACACACACACACGTTAAGTTTTTCTTTCTCATCATTGATTAATTCTCAAAATATGTCACTTGATATCAGAACATGATATAAAAAGAAACCTTTAGATACCAAACACTTTTGGAATGATTTATCAAATACTTCAAGAAAATGTTTTGTTTTCTACCAGTTCTACCAATTATAAGAGAGGGGTGTTGAAATATCCAACTATATTATGGGACTTATTGGTTTCTCCTTTTAGTTTTATCAGTTTTTGCTGCATGTCTTTTGGAGCATTGTTATTAGGTGCATAATTATTTAGTATTATAGAGTCTTGGTGTATTGAGCCTATTGTCCTTAGGTGATATAACTCTTTATTGCTCATAATGTTTTAAATACAAATTTATCTTGTTTAATATTAATATAACCTCCAGGTTTAAAAAAATGGTATCTGCATATTATATCTTATTTCCATTTTTACTTTCAACCTACCTGTATCATTGGTCATCAGACTTTTTTCTTAAAGGGACATATGGCAAATATCGGTGGTCCAGTTGGTGGTCCAAAAAATATTGTGGTCTGCATGGTCTTTGTCAAAACTGGTCAATTATGGCATTGCAACATCAAAGTAGTAAAAATAGTATGTAAATGAATGTGTTACTGATGATTGTTCTAATAAAATCTTATTTACTAAAATGGTGACTGCCTCATGGGCCATAGTTACTGACCCCTAATTTATGTCATTATATTTGAAATTAGTTTTTGTAACAGCATATAGTTGGGTCATAATTGTTGAGGAAATGGGATTTTTTTAAAGACAGGTTTATTACAGAATAAACTGCACATATTTTAATTGTATACTGTCTTAAGTTTTGATATATATAGACCCATCACCATCATCATAACCAAGAAAATGAATATATTGTCATCCTTCTATTTTGTGCCTCCCACCTCTTCTCACCCACTACCCACCCTCAGGCATCCACTTATCTTCTTGCTGTCACTCTAGTTTGAATTTTATAGAACTTTATAAAAATCGAATCATAGAGTAGGCATTCTTTTTGTCTGTATTCTTTCACTCACATAATTATTTTGAAGTTTATCCATATTGGTGAGCATATCAGTAATCCATTCCATTTTATTCCTGAGGAGCATTACATTGGATGAATATGCCACAGGTTGTTTATCCAGTCATCTGTTAATGGATATTTGGGTATTTCCCATTTAAATCTAGCACAAATAAAACTGCTATAAATATTTGTGAACAATTCTTTGTATGAATATATGCTTTTACTGCTCTTGGGTAAATAGCTAGGAGTGAAATGATTGGATCCTAAGGTATGTGGATGTTTACATTTTTAATAAACTGTGCAACTGTTTTCCAAAGTGGTTATACCACTTTACTTCCCCCCACCACATTTAATGTGACTACAGATACACTTAGGTTTCCATTTATAATCTTGATATTTTGTTTTTTTTCTATTGATCTCACCTTGTTTTTCTTCTTTTCCCCATCTTTCTACCCACTTTTGGATTAAATGATATTTTTATGCTTCCATTTTATCTTCTTTTTTGACTTATTAGCCATAATTCTTAATTTTACTATTTTAGTAACTTTTAGGGTTTATGGTATACACCTTTAACATAGTCCAATCTACCTTCAATTGATATTATATGACTTCATAGTATAGTATGAGCCTAAAGAATAGTATACTTCACTTCTCCCTTCCAGATTACTGTGTTCTTATTGTCATGCATTTTACCTTTACATAGATTAAAAGTTTCATACTGTATTATTCTATTTTTGTTTAAACTATAATTTATGAATAATTAGAGAAAATATAGGTCTGCTAGTGATACATTTTTTCAGTTTTTGTATGGCTGATGAATATTTACCTTTTTTTAAATGATATTATCACTGGGTATAAAATTCTAGTTTGAAAACTTAGTTCTTTCAAAACTTGTGTGTTTGCAGGAATGAGCATTCTCTAATTGTTGTGTACTGGATTTCATATATGTTTGTTAGATCTAATTGTTAATTGAGGCATTCAAATATTTTTTTGTGTTTTAAGAACATTTTATTCTTACTAATTTTCACCTATTTAATCCATCAATTACTGAGAAACATGTGTAAAAATGACTTTCTATGATAGTATATTTGACATTTTTTTAAAAATGTGTTAAATATTACCTTGGGGGCTTGTTGTTAGGCATATAAAAATTTAGATGTGTTCTTTTATCAAATTTTGATGGTAATGTCTAGTGCTCACTCATGTATAGTCCTTCCCTTATGGATACATTGGAATACTATACTTACCTGTTCCTGTGCAGTAAGGTAAGACCAGGGAACCAGTTTACAAAAAAGAGCCTGAGGGGAGAAGTGAACATCACTTCCAGCATGAAATGTTTAGTTCATTGTATGAGACTTTCTGGTGCTTTCTTACCCTTCCATGGCAAAAAAGTCTCTGTACCTCTAATGGGGCTGACTCAAGATAATGGAGACTCTATTAGCCTGGGATCCTAAGGGATTCCATGGAATTGAATACCACCCTATGGTGGATATAAAATGTGAGCAAGCCATGTTAAACAACTGGGATTGGGTTCATTTTTACTGTGGCAAAACCTATCCTGTCTGACTGATGTATGTAATGATACTCTATCCCCAATGATGATTTCATTTCTAGTAAATTTTTAATAGTATTTTGCATTATTCGTATAACTATATAAGCTTCCCTTTTATTAGTAATAACTTGATGAGTCCTTTACTTCTCCTTTTCTTTTATTCTGCTTTGTATTTTGTTTGCTTGGTTTGCTTTAACTATGTCTCTTGCAAACAGAATATAATAGGACTTCAGTCCAATTTTTAATTATTTCAACAAGCATTAAGCATTATTTTGCTCCTTCTAAATGTTAGAACTTACTCTGCATTAAGAAGATAAAACAATAAACATATTTTTCTTTTCTCTAACGAAGTTGTGGCTATCTTTTATAGCAAACTTGATTCTCTAACATGTATTCCTATTGCTGATATATTTTTATTTATTATCTAATTCTTCAATTAGTGGGCTTCCCTCCCCTTTTATTTATTTTATTCTTTCTGCCTACTAATGTGTTAATCTAGATTTTTTTCTCCTTTATTCCACTAGGTTATACATTTGATATCTGTTCTTCTGAGATTACTATTAAAATTTTAATACTCCCTCATGTTTGAAAAATTATAAAGGAAACCACTATCTTTATCCTTCTCTGAACTATGTATGGTTATTAGAAAATTAGTAACCAAATTTCCTGTCCCTTAATTTCATGTAATTTTTGTTTAGTATTTTAGTTATCCCTTATTTTTATGTAATCCAGTTTGTCATTATTTTGATTGCTTAATGAAGGTCATGATTGTTTAGATGTCAGCCTATACATGTTAACTTATTTTTTTGTGCAGCTACCTTCTGCATTCCTCTCTCTGTCCTCTGTCTATAGATTCCTTTCTCCTGAACTGCATTTTTTTTGCAAGGGTCCTTAGGTGAAAAATTCCCAGTCTTTTTCTGAAAATATCATAATTTTGGCATCACAATTGAATAAGAAATTGCCTGAATAAAATCTATTATCTAGTCAAACTATACACAGTTACCATTTTGTAGGCCTAAGGCTTTGACATCCACATTTCTTTGTAGTTCAAGTTAAGTAGATTATCAGTTGTTTTCTCACAGTATCTAAGGTCTTTTGATCTTTGTTATTGCTATTGAAAATTGCAGGTGAATTGCAATTTCAGTGTAATTGTTTTTTGTTTATTAGAAGTAATCTATTTTTCTCTGATTTTAAAAATTTTATTAATAATCTTCAGTTTTGTTCTACTTTTGAATTTATAGATTTCTTTTTTTCATTAATTTCATAAAATCAGCAGGTATCATTACTTATGAAAATTAACATTGTCCTATCCTTTCCAATGTTTCCATTTGGAATTCCTACTAGGTCTATTTTGGACCTTCTCATTTCATCTCTTTTGTTTCTAAACAGTGCTTTCCTATTTTTCATCCCTTATCATTTACAATGCATTATTGATTTTTTTTCTCAGACACATGTTTCTATTCATTAATTCCATGTATTTATTCATGTGTTTATCTTTTACCAATGACCAGGATCACCCATCCTCCCAAAACCCTCCCCTCTAAAACCTTCAATTTGTTTCTCAGAGTCCACAGTCTGCCACGGTTCATTCTCCCCACCCCCTTCACTTTTCCTTTCCTCTCCTAATGTCCTCCTTGCTATTCCTTATGTTCCACAAGTGATATGATATTTGACTTATGATATGATATTGACTTTCTCTGCTTGACTTATTTCACTCAGGATAATCTCCTCAAGTCCTATCCATGTTGATGCAAAAGTTGGGTATTCATCCTTTCTTAGAGCTGAGTAATATTCCATTGTATACATGGACCACATCTTCTTTATCCATTCATCTGTTGAAGGGCATCGTGACTCTTTCCATAGTTTGGCAATTGTGGCCAATTGCTGCTATGAACATTGGGGTACATATGGCCCTTCTTTTCACTACATCTATATCTTTGGGGTAAATACCCAGTAGTGCAATTGCAGGGTCATAGGGTAGCTCTATTTTTGATTTTGAGGAAGCTCCACTCTGTTTTCCAAAGTAGCTGCACCAACTTGCCTTCCCACCACAATGTAAGAGGGTTCCCTTTCTCCACATCCTCTCCAACATTTGTTGTTTCTTGCCTTGTTAGTTTTTTCCATTTTAACTTGTATAAGGTGGTAGCTCAATGTGGTTTTGATTTGAGTTTCCCTGATGGCTAATGATAATGAACATTTTTTTCATGTATCTGTTAGCCATTTATATATGTCTTCATTGGAGAAGTGTCTGTCCATATCTTCTGCCCATTTTTTTGACTTGATTATCTGGTTTTTTTGGGTATTAAGTATGAGAAGTTCTTTATATATCTTGTATATCAACCCTTTTCTGTAGTGTCATTTGTAAATATCTTCTTCCATCCCATGGGTTGCCTCTTTGTTTTGTTGCCTGTTTCCTTTGCTGTGCAGAAGCTTTTTATTTTGATGAAGTCCCAAAAGTTCATTTTCACTTTTGTTTTCCTTGCCTTTGGAGACATGCTGTGGCCGATGTCAAAGAGGTTACTGCCTATGTTCTCCTCTAGGATTTTGATAGATTCCTGTCTCACATTGAGGTCTTTTATCCATGTAAAGTTTATCTTTGTATATGGTGTAAGAGAATGTTGAGTTTCATTCTTCTGTCCATAGCTGTCCAATTTTCCCAGCACCATTTATTGAAGAGACTGTCTTTTTTCGACTGGAAATTTTTGCCTGCTTTGTCAAAGATTATTTGACCATAGAGTTCAGGGTCCATATCTGGGCTCTCTACTCTGTTCCATTGGTCCATGTGCTTGTTTTTGTGCCAGCACCTTGCTGTCTTGATGATCACAGCTTTGTAATAAAGCTTGAAATCAGGCAACGTGATGCCCCAGCTTTGTTTTTCTTTTTCAACATTTCCTTGGCAATTCGGGTTCTTTTTTGGTTCCATACACATTTTAGGATTCTTTGTTCCAGCACTTTGAAAAATGCCAATGGTATTTTGATTGGGATGGCATTGAAAGTATAGATTTCTCTGGGCAGCATAGACATTTTAACAATGTTTATTCTCCCAATCCATAACCTGGAATGTTTTCCATCTTTTTGTGTCTTCTTAAATTTCTTTCATGAGCATTCTGTAGTTCTTCAAGTATAGATCCTTTACCTCTTTTGTTAGGTTTATTCCAAGGTATTGTATAGTTTTTAGTGCTATTGTAAATGGAGTCGATTCTCTAATTTCCCTTTCATTATTAGTGTATAAGAAAGCAACTGATTTCTGTGCATTGGTTTTGTATCCTGCCACATTACTGAATTGCTTTATGAGTTCTAGCAATTTGGGTGTGGAGTCTTTTGGGTTTTCCACATAAAATATGTCATCTGTGAAGGGAAAGAGTTTGACTTCTTCTTTGCCAATTTGAATACCTTTTATTTCTTTTTGTGGTCTGCTTGCTATTGCTAGGACTTATAGTATTATGTTGAACAATAGTGGGAAGAGTGGGCATCCATGTAATGTTCCTGATCTCAGTGGGGAGGCTCTCAGCTTTTCCCTGTTAAGAATGATATTCGCTGTGGGTTTCTCATAGATGAATTTTATTAAGTTGAGGAATGTTCCCTTTATCCCTATCCTCTGAAGAATTTTAACCAGGAAAGGATGCTGTATTTTGTCAAATACTTTTTCTGCATCAATTGAGAGGACCAGGAGTTCTTCTCTCTTCTCTTATTAATTTGTTCTGTCACACTGATTAATTTGTGAGTGCTGAACCACCATGGCATCCCAGGGAGAAATCCCACCTGGTCATGGTGGATAATCTTCTTAATGTACTGTTGGATCCTATTACTTAGGATCTTGTTGAGAATCTTCATCAGGGATACAGGTCTGAAATTTTCCTTTTTGATGGGGTCTTTGCCTGGTTTAGGGATCAAGGAAATGTTGGCTTCATAAAAAGAGTCTGGAAGTTTTCCTTCTGTTTCTATTTTTTGAAACAGTTCAGGACAATAGGTATTATTTCTTCTTTGAATGTTTGGTGTAATTCCCCAGGGAATCCATCAGATCCCGGAGTCTTGTTTTTTGAGAGGTTTTTTGATCACTGCTTCAATCTCATTACTAGTTATTGGTGTATTCAGGTTGTCAATTTCTTCCTGTTTCAGTCTTGGAATTTTATAGGTTTCCAGGAATGCATCCATTTCTTCTAGGTTGCTTAACTTATTGGTATATAGCCATTGATAAAAAATTCCAATGATTGTTTCTATTTCCTTGGTATTAGTCATCATATCTACCCTTTCATTCATAATTTTATTAATTTGGGCCCTTTCTCTCTTCTTTTGTATTAGTCTGGCCAGTGGCTTATCAATTTCTTAATTCTTTCAAAGAACCAGCTTCTGGTCTCATTGATCCGTTCTACCTTTTTACTTCTTAATGTTTATTTTTCCAAATCTTCATATTCTTTTCCTGTAGTATCTTGTATGTGTTTGATGATTTTGGTTCCTTTAATCAACTCTTATTCATCTTAAATATAATCATTTATTTTTTTCGGATTGTCATTCTAATACTTTAAGTTTGAATGACAGTAATTCAGCAATTATTTTGTGTGTTGACACTAATGCATTTGAATTATTTCCTCATATGTTCTCTTTTAACAGTTCATCTAGTTGATTTCTTTTGGTATTGTTTTAATCGAGTATATTTTGTGATCCGGATTCTATAAGCATTTTTCAAGAGTGAGTTCACATTTGTTTTTAAAAGCCACTTTCCTGATACCATTTTTATGTTAAGTTTTTGGGTTGGGGTTCTAAACATAGGCAATGTGAGTACAAAACACATACCTGAATGAGGCATAGATCTTAAATTACCTTCTCCTACCATAGACCAGATATAGACAGACAATAATCTTTGTTCTGTTTTCAAGTCTATACTTAGTATTTAAAAATATTGTGGAAGAGAAAGGAAATGAAGAAGAGAAAAGAAGAAGGGAAGAGAAAAGTAAGTAATAACTTTATGGCAAGAGAATTAGAAAGTGAACAGGAAATTAAACTAGGAACAAAGATGTAAGGACATGAAATGCTGCCAATTTCTGATAGTACAAGATTAAAACAAAAGAAACAATCTTTACAAAGTTGGAAGAGGCAATATCTTCTTGGATAAAGCCCCGAAAGTAGAAATAATGTAAAAATTAATAAATTAGACTTCATTAAAGGCAAAACATTCTGCTCTTTGAAAGACAGCATTCCAAAAATGAAAATAAAAGCCACTGACCAGAAGAATATATTTGCAGGGGCACCTGGGTGGCTCAGTTGTTTAAACATCTGCCTTTGGCTGAGGTCATGATCCCAAGATCCTGGGATGGAGTCCAGGGTCCGGCTACCAGCTCGGTGGGGAGTCTGCTTCTTTCTCTCCTTTTGCTTCTCCTCCTGCTCATTCTCTCTCTTTGTCTCTTTCAAATAAATAAATAAATCTTCAAGGAAAAAAAAAAGGATATATTTGCAGTGCATATATATCTGACAAGAACTTGTGTGCAGAATTTATAAAGAACTCCTACATCTTAAGAACAAGAAGACAAAAATGTACCCAAGATTTGGACAGATTTCACAAAAGAAGATAAATAGTAAGCAAGTGAAAAGATGCTTGATATCCTTAGTCATCAATAAAATTCTAGTTAAAAGCAAATTGAGATACCCCTACACACTAATTAAATGGATACAATAAAAAAGATTTAAAATACCATGATTTGGTTAGGTTGTATAACAACTACAATTCCCAAATATTGCTGATAGAAATGTGAAATTGTGTACACACTTCAGAAAAGTGATCGTTAGTGTCTTACATAGTAAACATGTCTACCATAGGATCTGGTGATTCTATTCCTAGGTTTTTATTGAAAAAAAAAATTGAACATGTCCACACAAAACCTGGTATTCAAATGTTGATGGCAGCTTTATTCAGAATAGCCAAACAATAGAAACAACCTAAAGTCCTGTCAACAGGTAAATAGATAAAGAAATTGTGATAAAAGTATTCAGTGGCATACTACTCAACAATGAAATGAATAGACAATTGATATACACAATAGCATGCATGAACCTAAAGAGACATACTATTGAGCAAAAGAAGCCAGAACAAAAGAATACATTCTAAAATTCTAAAACTAATGTATAGTAACAGAAAAGCAGATCAGTGGTTGCCTTTTGCCAGAAGTAGAGGGAGTAGATTCCCTATAAATCTGTACCAGGAACTTGTTGGAGTGATAGAAATGTTCTTTGACTTAAGTGTGGGAGTAGTTGCATGGTGTGTACATTTGCTCAGGTTCATTGGATTGCTTAAGCCCTTTTGGACACAGAACAACCAGAATAAAAAGAAAAGTTCCTTGATAATGACAGATACTGGCTATCCCATCGTGGCCCTGGGGGCACTAAGAACCAGATTTCATTTGATTTAGAAAAATAAAGCAACATGATGTTTCATGTGCCTAAATACTGTGAAACAAATATTTTCTGCCCAAAACTATCTTTCCTGCACCAGGAAAGTGCTAATTCAAAAGCAGGATAAATACCCTCACATAATCCTTTTACAGTCTCTGGACCATAAACTGTCTTGAAGCAGGACAATTAGCACCAAATTGGCAAAGCGTACAGTGCTTTCTGTGGTTTTCCCACTGTCTGTCTCCTTCAGAATAGAAAGGGCTTTATAAATGTAAAATGGCATTATCACTATCATGGTATTAAAATATCATCCAACATCTCATGGTTTTCCAGTGAAGCAGCTACCCTTTTCCTGTCAAAGACATCAGCCAGCCTCTACTCTGGCAGATGCTTCCATTTGGGGGCCTATTATTTTTCTTACTATCATGGAAAGCGTGCATCCCTCCATCACAGCCTTCTCCAGCATTTGGTAGATTTTGCCATGGGGACCACACTGGCAGCTTGATGCCTGGGATGTGAAATAGCATTTCGGTATCCAACCTTGCTTGGCAATGAGAACTGGCATTTCTAGGAGCTCAAATTCCCCAGAGCCAAAGGCTTTTGCTGGGAGTGGATAAATATATAGAATGAAAAGAGCCCTGATCACTCCTATTCCTATCTATTTGATTGCATATTGTGTTGTTTTGATTTACAACCCACTCTCTAGTTCCTGGTTTGATCATATCTATTATCTGTGGTTGTCACTTGCAAGAATTGAACTTTATTTTCTTTGCCGCTCTTATGTACCTACAGTGGGTGAGAAATGGCCTTCTCTATGCTTTCACTTTCACAGACTATCCATAAAAGGATTGGCAGGCAAATCCCTCAAAATGCACATATGTAGAGCAAGTAAAGGCAGGGGTGAGGGGTAGGAAGTAAGGAATAGGCCTTGAGCACTAAAATAAAGGGAAATAAGAAAAAGCAGCTGAAGTTATGTTTCTGTAGTTTATTTATTTTTTTTTAAATTTTTTTATTTATTTGACAGAGAGAAACACAGCCAGAGAGGGAACACAAGCAGGGAGAGTGAGAGAGGGAGAAGCACGCTTCCTATCGAGCAGGGAGCCTGATGTGGGACTCGATCCGGGGTCTCCCAGGGAGCCTGATGTGGGACTCGATCCAGGGTCTCCCGGATCATGACCTGAGCCAAAGGCAGTCGCTCAACCAACTGAGCCACCTAGGTGCCCCGTGATTCTGTAGTTTAAAAGAAGGGGTGGTTAGATAAAGGACTGAAGCAGAGTCTCGGGCTACCTGGTCCCTTGCTCCTTTCTAGGTCAATTAATATTTCAGAAATCAGTATCTTCCATGTTTAAAGTAGTAATCATACTTCCTACTCCACAATTTTGTTTTGAAAATTAAATCAGGGGGCTCGTGGGTGACTCATGGGATTAAGCGTCTGCCTTTGGCACAGATCCTGATCCTGGGGTCCTGAGATCGAGCCCCACGTCAGGCTGCCTGCTCAATGGGGAGTATGCTTCTGCCTCTCTTTCTCCCTCTGCCCCTCCCTTTGCTTGTGCTCTCTCTTAAATTAAAAAAAAAAAAACTTTTTTAAATGTAAAAAAAAATATATTAGAATATGTGCTATGCTTAGCACTTTGCAGGTTTTCTATTCCATCTTTGCCCTGGGAGTAAACAGACATCAAGTCATTGAGGACTGTCTGTCTAATCATGGGACTCTTAAAAAGGGAAGGGTAAAGTCTAGGGTGTGAATGGTGGAGAGCAGTAGCACAGGGCTGACCCCAGCAGGGACTCATTATCAGTCCTGGAAGGTGAAGTGTGGTTAGCTGAGCTGACTATAATAGAGGCTTCCCACTAGGACCTGGAGTAGAGTGGAGAGATCCAGTCAACCCATGGCAAGCTGACAAACTAGCCAAACATATCTCACTTTTTTTCATATTAACTTTTCTGAAAAGGGAAATTGTCAAAATAACTGGGCATAAAGTAGCAGTCACTCACAAGAGATAATGGAAAGCAAATGATCGATCACCTAATTATCAACTAATCCATTTGCAATGTCAGAGTCATTTTTAAGGACTAGAGACCCTGATCAGTAGTTGCTTTGATATAAGTTGTATCAGGAGAGGGTGTCCTTTAAACGAGATTTATATGTATAACAGGTTGTGACCGCAATTAAGTAATAATGCTTAGAAACACCTAACCTGAACACTAGAAAAAAAAATTTAAGTAACAATAAAAATAAATAAATAAATAAATAAATAAATAAATAAATAAAACACCTAACCTGAGTCTGTGGGGTCCCCTCTCTCAGGAGAATAACTCCCTTATCTCAGGAGTGAAACGCTTTGTTAATAAATATAGTGAGGACTGGGGTTTCCCATTTACTAGTCAGCACAATGAAGTTGATTTTTCATCAGTGAAGATGAAGGCACTCCAGGGGAACTACAAATAATCTGGTTTCTGGCCTTCTGGAGAGAATCAAATGAAAAGACTGGCTTTTTACGGGAGGGCTAATGTCAGGAACCCCCGGCTGCTGAGGAGGTGGCAAAAAATAAATTAGCTTGGTGAAGAGCATGACCTCTGTGCCCTGAAATTCAGAGAGAGACTTCTAAGAACTGCCCATTGAGCCTTCTTTATGAGAAGCAGTGTTTCTGGAAGGAGAAAAGATTTCAGAGCCAGGCAGATATGGGTTTGAAAGCTGACTCTGACACATTCAGTTGTTCAATAACCACAGGAAATGGGTCTCTCTCCCAGGGCTGCTGGGAGTATTAAACACAGTAAAATAGTCATTTAGTCAACTGCTACTTATTTAGTACCTGCTATGCACCTGGAATAAAAGAAAAATTTTCGAAGATGCTTATGGAGATTTCAGTTCAATCAGATACCACACAAGCAAGCAAATAAATGTCATTACAGATGGTAGCTAGAGCCATGAATAGAAAGTAGTAGTAACTCTGTCAGAACTGCTTAGGGGTTGTGGGGAAACCACTGTGTGTAGTTAAGCTTACCTGTGAAGAAGCGCCTCATGGGAAAGAGTGAGAGCAAGCAAATTCTAAGCAGAAAAGTCAGTAAATGCAAAAATTCCCTGAGGAAGAAGAGCTTGCAACACTTAAGGAACCTAAAGGAAACCACCGTGGCTGGAAAATGAAGAGTGAAGCAGTGGTGACAGAGTTATCGAGGCAGATACTAATTGTCTCCTATTCTGTCCTTTTTCACTGTTGACAATATCCTGACTTTGTTTGGAGCAATAACAGAATACCTTGAATAAGGGTGACCATATGACACTGCTGTAGATGATAAGACCTAATCCCTCTTGGAGTGTCTTTCTTTCTGATATAAAAACATTAACAAAGTCTCAACTGATAGGACTCCTGCTTTGGTTCCTTTATGTCTCTCTCTCTCCCTGGAACAATGATCCCATGCCTGGAGATATAGCAATCATCTTGTGGTCATAAGGACAAAAATCACATGGTAAAAATATTATAGAAGAAAGATAGAAGGAGCCTGGGTTCTTGGATGACTCTTTTGATCAGCTTACTGGACTTTCTACTTTTGGAAAATTGTTACATGAAAAAAACTGCTCCACTCCTTTAATAACCCATTTTGTTGAGGGTTTTTTGTTTGTTTGTTTGTTTGTTTTACTGAACATATAACCGTGCGTCCTAATTGATATAGTTGTAAGTATCAACAGAAGTCAGACCACACAGAGCCCTGTAGAACATAGTAGAGTCTGGAATTTAAAGATTATAAGCCTGGTGGTGGGTACTGAGGGCAGGTGTTGCATGGAGCACTGGGTGTGGGACATAATGAATCTTGGAACACTGAAAAAATAAAATAATAAAAAAATAAAATGAATATTATAAGCACAGAGGGAAAGAAAGAAAGGAAGAAAGAAAGAAAGAAAGAAAGAAAGAAAGAAAAAAGGAAAGAAAGAAAGAAAGAATAAAAGAAAAAAAAGAAAGAGAAAAAGAAAAAGTATCCAGATCAAAAAGGAAGGCATAAAATTACCTCTTTTTTTAGATCACATGTCTTATACATAGAAAACCTTAAAGACTCCACAAAACAAGAAAACCTGTTAGAACCAATAAATGAATCCAGTAAAGTTGGCAAGATACGAAATCATCCTATAAAAATTAGTGCATTTCTATAAACTAAAAAGCAAACTATCCAAAAAGGAAATTAAGAAAACAATCGCATTTATAATAGCATCAAAAAGAATAAAATACTTAAGAATAAATTTGTCCAAGAGGTAAAATATTTTGTATTAAAATACAAATACATTATTGTATATACAGTAATACATTAATGAAAGAAATTAAAGAAGACACAGTAAATGGAAAGACATCTCATGTAGATGGATTGGAAGAATTGATGTTATTAACATGCCCATACTACCCAGTACAATCTATAAATGCAATTCTGTTCACATCAACATTTCATTTTTTTAAAGAAACAGAAAAAAATTCTAAAATTGATATGGAATGATAAAAGACATAAGACAAAAAATAATCAAAGTGATCTTGAAGAGAAGAACAATGTATTACAAAGTTAAAGTTATCAAAACAGTTGGTTCTGGCATAAAACCAAATGTATAGACCAATGGAATCAAATAAAAGCCTAGAATTAATCTTACACATATATGGGCAACTGATCTGCCACAAGAGCACCAAGAACACCAATGGGGAAAAGATAGTCTTCTCAGTAGGTAGTACTGGCAAAAATGGAGACCAACATTCCAAAGAATGTGGACCCCTATCTTACACTATGTGCCAAAAAATCAACTCAAAATGGATTCAATACTTAGGGAATTCAATGGATTTAATACAGAGGGAAAAGTCTTCATGCCGTTGGTATTGGCAATGATTTCATGGAGATGACACCAAAAGCAGAGGCAACCAAAGCAAAAATCAAAAGAGGGATTGCATCAAACTAAAAAGCTCTTGCACAGAAAAGAACACAAACAACAAACTGAAAAGGCAACCTATGGAATGGGAGAAAATATCTGTAAACTAGGTATTTGATAAGGAGTTAATTTCCAAAGTATATATGGAACTCCTACCATTCAATAACAACAAGCGAATAACTGGATTAAAAATGGGCAAAGGTCTTGAATGAACATTCCTTTAAAGAAGACATAGAAATGGTCAACAGGTATATGAAAAGGTTCTCAGTATTACTAATTACCAGAAATGCAAATCAAAACCTGTTAGGATAACAATTATCAAAATAACACAAGATATAACTAGTGTTGCGAGGGTGTGGAGAAAAGGGAACCCTTCTACACTGTTGATAAAAATGTAAATTGATACTGGTACTTTGGAAAACAGTATAAAGGCCCTCAAAAAATTAAAAATAGAACTCTCATAGGATCCAATAATCCCACTTCTGGATATATATCCCAAAGAATTGATACTAGGATCTCAAAGAGATACCTGCACTCCTATGTTTGCTATAGCTTTTATTTACAATAGCTAAGATATGGAAACAATCTAAGGGTCCATTGATAGATGAGTAGATAAAGAAATGGGTTGTATACATACAACAAAATATTATTTAGCCTAAAAAGAAAAGGAAATCCTACCATTTACAATAACATGAATGGAAATGGAAGTTAGTATGCTAATTAACCAGGCACAGAAAGACAGAAATATTGTATAATCCCATGTATCTGAGTTATCCCAAATAGTGAAATTTATAGAAGTAGAGATAGAATGGTGGTTTCTAGGGGATGAGGCGGGGGAGATGTAGTGTTGCTGTTTAATGGGTATAAAGTCACATTTACAAAAGATGCATAAATTCTATAGATCTGTTGTGTAACAGTTGCCTGTAGTTAACAATATGGTGTTGTGCACTTAAAACCTTGTTAAGAGTGTAGATATCATGTTAAGTGCTATTGTCCCTGATCCCCTGGTTAAAAAAAGATAAAGCAGTGTGCCTGGGTGGCTCAGTCAAGGTTAAGTATCTGCCTTCAGCTTAGGTCATGATCCCAGGGTCCTGGAATCAAGCCCCACTCATGTTCTCTCTCTCTCTCAAATAAATAAGTCTTAAAAAAAAAAAAAAAGG
This sequence comes from Spilogale gracilis, assembly GCA_004023965.1. Classification (NCBI taxonomy): domain Eukaryota; kingdom Metazoa; phylum Chordata; class Mammalia; order Carnivora; family Mephitidae; genus Spilogale; species Spilogale gracilis. Next base: position 106,868 of record PITA01002907.1, read on the forward strand.
CCAAAAAGCAAGGGAACACAAGAAATCATTTCAAGATGATGAATATCTTTATTACCTTGATTATGGTGATGTTATCATAGGTGTATGCTTATGTCTAAATATAAATCAAAATGAAAACATTAAATATGTGCAATTTTTGTATATTAAGTAAAATCAGTAAGGCTGAATAAAGAAAAGAACAATTTTTAATTAAAAATAAAGCAACCAATTGCATTCAATAGCATATTTTGGATTTTTTTAAAGATTTTATTTATTTATTCGACAGAGAGAAACACAGCCAGAGGGGGAACACAAGCAGGGGGAGTGAGAGAGGGAGAAACAGGCTTCCCGCCGAGCAGGGAGCCCGATGTGGGACTCGATCCTGCGTCTCCGGGATCATGACCTGAGCTGAAGGCAGTCGCTTAACCAACTGAGCCACCCAGGCGCCCCAATAGTAGTACTCATCTTCTATTAAGAATCTAGAATATAGGGGTACTTATCTTCTATTAAGAATCTAGAATATAGGGGTACTCATCTTCTATTAAGAATCTAGAATATAGGGGTACTCATCTTCTATTAAGAATCTAGAATATAGGGGCGCCTGGGTGGCTCAGTTGGTTAAGCGACTGCCTTCGGTTCAGGTCATGATCCCGGAGACCCGGGGTCTGGTGGAGTCCCACATCGCGCTCCCAAACTCGGCGGGAAGCCTGCTTCTCCCTCTCTCACTGCCCCTGCTTGTGTTTCCCACTCTGGCTGTGTTTCTCTCTGTCAAATAAATAAATAAAATCTTAAAAAAAAAAAGAAGAAGATGAGTACTACTATTACTTAATATGTGTATATTTTACGTTGGTTTTAAAAAAAACCTTAGGTCAATTTTTATACAACTACAAATATTTTTTTTTCCTCTAAACTCTTCTCCATTCTCTTTTCCAAAACAAATTCTCAGAAAATTACCCATAATGTACTTTGGGTCAACACTAGTGTATCATGCTACATTAGTTGCCAATGACTAAACTGACACCATCTGGTCTGAAACGAGTTATCTTTGCCTGATGTCAAAAGAGCAAAGATAGCAGAAGTCATATTTAGTGTGCTGGAAACTTCTAAGTGTTAATCCACAGAAGGCTGCTGAGGTTGAGAAAGCAGAATCCTAACGTAGTTACAAACAGCTCGCAGCCCTAAGATTATCTGGAAAGCCTAAGCAATGAAAGGGAACACAGTTTGTCATCTCAGGAGACATCCCTTCCCTCTAGGTGAGAAGGGGGAAAGCTACATATCTCCTCTCACCCTTTGCACAGACAGCCCTCAAATGGGATTTGTGTGCCACATGATGCTAAATGGAAGCCTTGATCTCCACAGTTAAGACGTGAGGCCTCCAGAACTTACACTGGGGCTGTGGTCAGACTCTAACACCTTTGAGCCCACTGGCTTTAGTGCAATCTGGACCAACTCTGACTCCGCATTTTGGGTTGCTGAAATGGTTTCAAACATTATTTCGTTGAATTTTTAATAAGTAACCTCTTCTGGTGTTTATTGTGTAAGTGTGGAGTGTCTCATATTGTGTAGCAGAAATCTCTGACTTCCAAGAACTTCACCTTTGAGTCATCAGAATCATGTCTCACTCTGAGCAATTGGTCAAACATGCATGAACTCCCCCATGGGATTCTGATGGCCTGTGCCCCCTCACTCACACTTTTGAGAGTCTCTGAGTTTTGTGCATGAGCAGAGAATATAACAAATCATAGACAAATTTTAGATGGAGGTGGAATACTCATTAGAGATTGCTCCTCCCAGTAGCCCATTTTATTTATTTATGTATCATTTTCGAAACCTCTTTTTAAATTTAAATTTTAGATAGTTAATATACAATGTAATATTGGTTTCTGGAGTAGAATTCAGTGATTATTACTTATAGACAATACCCAGTGCTCATCATAACGTGAGCCCTTCTTAATACCCATCGTCCAACTAACCCATCCCCCACCCCCCTCCCTCCGTCAATCCCCAATTTGTTCTCTATTGTTAAGAGTCTCTTATGGCTTGTTTCCCTCTCTCCTTTTTGTCTTTTCCACCTTCCCATACGTTCATCTGTTTTCTTTCTTAAATTCCACATATGAGTAATATCCTACGGTATTTGTTTTTCTCTGACTGACTTATATATTATGCTAAGTAAAATAAATCAGTCAGAAAAAGACAAACACATCTGAGTAGGCCATCTTGAAAGGTCTGAGGACTAAACAGTTAATTTTAGCTATTGGTAATTACCTTCCTTTCTTGTCTCACACTTAGCACAGTAGGAAGTAACTGAGTTTCGATGATCAGCTACCCTCCTGACAGTTATTTTATTTCTGTCTTATCTATAGGTTCTTCTCTGAATTTCTATACACTTGGCTATATCAGTTAAGATTCTCACAGTAGAGGCGCCTGGGTGGCTCAGTTGGTTAAGTGACTGCCTTTGGCTCAGGTCATGATCCCGGAGACCCCGGATCAAGCCCCACATCCTGCTCCCTGCTCAGCGGGAAGCCTGCTTCTCCCTCTCTCATCCCCCTGCTTGTGTTCCCTCTCTGGCTGTGTTTCTCTCTGTCAAATAAATAAATAAAATAAAATTTTTAGAAAAAGATTCTCACAGTAATGCTGTGTAAGAATCATTGCAAAACTTAATACCCCAAAACAACAAGCATTACTATTTCTTCAGAAGTCTGTGAGTTGTCTGGGAAATTTTCCTCTCTGGCAATGGATGACCTTGGATGGCCTCACAGCTGAATCTGCAGCTAGCTGGTGGGTTGGCTGGGGACCACTGGTGTAGAATAGTCTTTTTCACAAGACTAGTGAGTACCTCATCTGAGATGACTAGGTTGACTGCTCTGCTCCATGTGTCTCATTCTTTAGAAGACTAGCGTACAAAAAGGAGGAAGGAAGAGAAGTCTACAAGACTTTTTAAGGCCTAAACTCAGACCTAGACTTCTTTCATTTCCACTGCATTCTGTTGACTAACACAAGCCACAGATTAGTTCCGTTTCAAGAGTTGGAAGGAAAGACTCCACTTCGTCCTAGAAGAGATGGAACAAATACATCATAAAGGGTGTGGTGACCATAAACCATATATGCTACTATTGGTAAAGTTGTTCTTTTGTGTACTAGAAAGCTTTACAATTATCTTTTATTTAGAAGTTGAAATATTTTTCAATACTGACCTTCTAGCTTATTTTGACCTTCAAGGTGACTCTTAAGAATGGGACTTACAAACTCTCAAGGCTCACTGTTTGTTAGACTCCAGAGTGCAGCATCCTGATACTGCTAAATAAGATTCAGATTATACACCATGGGTCAGACTGCCAGGGCCTTAAGAGGAATAACTTCCAACCCAACTTTCAACTCCTGTATTTGAGCAGGAAGGCTCCTAGTGATTTAAAGAAACGGTACAACCTAACTCGTCCTTTTCTTTGTTCTTGGTCTTCTCTTTCAATCTTTGTATATATAAAATATAAAGTATATTGAAATATACTTAATTATATATTTAAATGTACTTATATATAAATAAATATGAGAATATATTTATATTATAAATATTTACAGAAATATACATGTAGATTTGAAAGTTTAGGGTGTTTGTGGAAGACTGCCTCCCATCTCTTATTTGGTTAAGAAGAGCTGTAGAAGGGTGCCTGTGTGCCTTAGCTGTCTGCCTTCTGGGATCGAGCCCTACATTGGATTCCCTGCTCAGTGGAAGCCTGCTTCCCTCTGCTGCTCCCCCTGCTGGTGCTCTCACTCTCTCTCACTCTCTCTGTCAAATAAATAAATAAATACATAAAATCTTTTAAAAAAAGAGCTGTAGAAATATTGCTTGTGAATTATAAAATTTAGAAGGCAAATTTACAAAAACTATATAACTGTATTTATAGTAGGTATTCTGTATGTATATATATAGACATACAACACATGTATGTATGTATACATGTTTTGTTTGTATATATATGTTATATTTGCATATATATGTATGTGTATATATATCCATGAACATATAGATTTACATTTATCATAAACACATGTCGGTAAATTACCTACAGTGGTGGCAGATACTGCTAACTACAAGGTTTTGGCTGAGATTTTGCTGAGATAAAAGATTATCTGGGGGTGCCTGGGTAGCTCAGTCGGTTAGGTGTCTACCTTTGGCTCAAGTCATGATCCTAAAGTCCTAGGATCGAGCCCTGTATCAGGCTCCCTGCTCACTGGGGAGCCTGCCTCTCTCTCTCCTCCCCATTCTTGCTATCTCTCTCTCTCTCAAATAAACAAACAAAATCTTTAAAAAAAGAAAAGATTATCTGTAAGAGTAAGTAAAAGTCAGTATGGCTTGGGTCTCAAGTTTGAGCAGGTGAGCAGGGAAGCCCCACAAGCAAGTAAGGCAATGAATCTAGTACCTGGAATAGGTAGTCAAGACTTGGGTCAATCACTTCATCATCATACTCATGCACAATGGAGTAGATTAAAGTTCCAAGCAACACCGAAAAATAAAATAAAATTCCAAGAAGCCATCCAAGATGAAAAACATGCATATATCCCTCTACCACAAGAAATTCCACAAGAAAGACACTTTTTGCCCATGAGCCTGGAGCTGCTTGGACCTATCCTGTCATCAGGAGGAAGGACCTGTTGACAGCTACAAGTGGGGTTTGTCAGCGGGCAGGGATCACAACATCTCTAAAAACGTTCATCAGACCTCTTTGTTCTCCCCCATCCCCAGTAGCCCTGGGTCAGAACTGCCTGGTGCAAAGAAATAATTTTGAAAATCAGACGCCAAACAGGAGTCTTTATGTTTCTTCATAAAGATCTATCATATGTGTGTTTATATACTTTATGAAATGAATTATTGAGAACATGCTGCATAATATAAGAAACTCAGAAAGATTTGGCTTCCTGCTGACTTGCTAGTTGGTGAAGCTGAGCTTTTTGGAAATTTAAAAAGCAAACTAATTGCAAAATAGATAGCAAGGGCTTCTGTGTGATTCTCAAGTATAATTTTCAATTTACAAGTCTTTCATCGGTCCTCAGTTTTCATCTGCCCTTCTTCCCTTCAATGCTATTTGAACCGCAGTGGTTCCATCAATGTGAAGATGCTAAAGAATTGCAGGAAGTCTTCCCTAAATGGAGCAGAAAAAAACATTTTTCTGATATTTTAATGTACTTTTAATTGCAGGACAGCAGTCTCTGACACCTGCCCTATGTCGTGTGGATTGGGGAAATTCAATCAGCTCAGGGCTAACTGGAAATAATAATAGTAGTACCAGTCGTAGTAATAATATTAATCATAATGCTAGCCACCGACTTAATCACTTTATATATATTGTCTCACTAAATCCCGTGACAATCTGTAAGATAGTCCTTTTTTTTTTTTTAAAGATTTTATTTATTTATTTGACAGAGAGAAACACAGCGAGAGAGGGAACACAAGCAGTGGGAGTGAGAGAGGGAGAAGCAGGCTTCCCACCGAGCAGGAAGCCCGATGTGGGACTCGATCCCAGGTCTCCAGGATCATGACCTGAGCCGAAGGCAGTCACTCAACCAACTGAGCCACCCAGGTGCCCCAAGATAGTCCTTTTAAAAGCTAAAGGAACTGAATCCAGTTTTCAAAACCACACCTAACATATGGCAGAGGCAGGATTGAAGTCAGGGAAACCTGATTCCCAAAGTTCCTGCTCTAAACTACTTCTCTATATGCTCCTGGAGAAACTGAAATCATGCTGATTTGCATATTGCACAAGTGCTCCGCTGAAGCCACTGGGCCAAGACGATCTGTGGCTTTAGCTACAGATGTGCAAGCCTTGCTCATAAGGACCCAGAGGATACAGGACAGGCAGAAACCCTGAGAAAGGAGATCCACACAGCCAACTTGAAGCAGCGTCGTGCAGCCTAGACCCTTTCTCTGCAGAAAGACACGCGGGAGTATGTTGTGACTCGAGAAAGACTGACCCTGAGCAGAAAGCATTTTAGCAGCTCCCGGGCAAAGGAGCAGAACAGAGTGACAAATGACACCCAGCAATTGACATTGCGTCTTATCAGGAGTGCGGCCCAGAGAGGTCACGTGCTGCACTCCTGGCCTTGGGCATTATTAGCACTTAGATAATTATAAGTCACAACACCCCCAAAGTGTCGACTTCTAGTCGAGTTCATACATATTACACATACATTTGTAATAGTGAATCCTTTTTGTTGTACAGGATAACCAGTCTATTATTTTCAGCTAGATGATTTCTGCATGCTTTATTTATGTTCGATTCAATATGTTTCAGGTCCTGGCTTCTGTCTTTGAATATTGTAGAATTTCGTGGGGAGATAGAAACATGAACAACTATTAGACTCGATTTAAAAAACAGCCTAGAAGTATCAGAGTTGAGCATTTTTTTAAAACCACATTACTAAGTTATGATTTTCTTGCAAATAGTCATATATATTTAATGGGTATGACCCGATAAGTTTGGAGATAAGTAAACTCCTAGGAAACCATGGCAGCAGTCTCTGGCATAGACTTATCTGTTACCTCAGAAAGTTTCTACAAAGACTTGTGAAATCAGGCCTATAGATAAACTGCAAACCGAGTTTATCGTTGTGTAAGACAAGGTACCAACCATTAACCATAGTAGGCTTGCCTTTATTCACTCGTTTATCCAATATTTCTTCCACCTCTGTTAAATGTCAGTGACTGTGTTCATCACCGGCAGATGCTTACAGTCAATATAGGGTGGAGAAAGAGACATTCTAAAAATGCAGAAAATCTATGTTTAATTATAAATGTGACTGGTGCTACAAAGAAGGAGTTCAGGATGCTATGGGAGTGCAATATAGGGGAGCTAAGCCAGATCTAATTATGTGTCATTTAAGTCGAGACTCAATGAGAATTTAGCCCTTATTCTGTAAGAAAGAAGGTGGGAATTTTCCAAGCAGAAGATTAGAACATGCCAAGTCCCTGAAGGACAAAGTTGGCGTCTGATGGATGGGAATGCGGCTGGAGTAAGAAGAGAAGGAAGGAAGAGAGGTGGTGCACGAGACTGTAGAGATGGGCAGGGAAGGCCAAGTTTGCATTTCAGATTTTATTCTTTTTTAAAAAAAAAAAGATTTTATTTATTTGACAGAGAGAAACACAGCAAGAGAGGGAACACAAGCAGGAGGAGTGAGAGAGGGAGAAGCAGGCTTCTGGCTGAGCAGAGAGCCCGATATGGGGCTCGATCCCGGGTCTCCGGGATCATGACCTGAGCCACCCAGGCGCCTTCAGATTTTATTCTAAGAACACTTGAGAAGTTACGTGAAGGATTTTAAGCTGGGATGTGGCATAATAGTAACAAGCCAGGAATTCTTCTAAGTACTTTATATGTGTTAACTCTACAACCCTACCAGGTAGGTAATTTTCTATCTTCCCCCTTCTTTTATAGATGGGGCAGTTCAGCCTTACAAAATTTCAGTAACCGATGTTAGACCACCAGCAAAAAGCTGAACTAGGATTCACCCCTGGGGCAGTTTGGCTCCAGCTCCCCAGACTGCTACCTAACACTGCCTCTAATGGTTGGCTTTGTGTTTGAGAGGAGAGCAGATTGATAAGTACGTTCCATACATCAGTTATACCAGTTAGATACATGAGTGAATGAAAGTAGACTAAGATTTCAAGAAGAAATCTCTAGTTGTCTATCTGCCTTGGGTAAGTAATGCAGAGGAGGCCTTTTGACAAATGTGAACATCACTGGCAAAAGTACTTTCTGCAACTATGAGACATTTTGCACTTACGAGGCTCTGCAAAAATGGGAAGCAGTCCATATTTCAGCCACTTCCATTAAGCTGTCATATACCTTCCCTGCATTTCTGGCCTTGCTAGGCTTGGATTAAATTTTTTTTACTTAGTGGAAGTTCCTCCCACCACACACTTGCCCAGCTATCCTGTAGTCCGCTCCTGATGGCACAGTCTGATTACCTTAATGTGAGATGTACAAGGTCAAACCTAGACCTTGGGCCCTTGGGCAGTTGTGAATCTGTTAGCAGCTACAACCAACCTTTAATGATGGCTAGAAAGTATTGAAAGTTTGGGCTTTTTCTTTCTGTCAAATGACTTACACAAAAGAGTGGTGATTACCCTCATATGGGTGTCCTTTTTGGAAGTTCTAAAGAAAAGTCTGCCTCACCCAAATCCACAGTATGAGAAACAAGGGGAATATGGTGGGAAAAGCTAATCATTTAATTTTGTTTTGCATATGTTTGCATATGGAAAATTCAGAGACTATAGGTCTAGAACTCTGCATTAAGTATATATTAATTAAGCGTTTTAAGCCATTGAAGGTGATTGTTGTTCAAAGTTTATTTTTTTTTAAAGATTTTATTTATTTATTTGACAGAGAGAAACACAGCCAGAGGGGGAACACAAGCAGGGGGAGTGAGAGAGGGAGAAGCAGGCTTCCCGCCCAGCAGGGAGCCTGATGTGGGACTCGATCCCAGGTCTTCAGAATCATAACCTGAGCCGAAGGCAGTCACTTAACCAACTGAGCCACCCAGGCGCCCCTCAAAGTTTATTTTTAAAATAGGTAATAGAGGGGCTCCTGGGTGGTTTGGTTGGTTGAGCTCCCAACTCTTGATTTTGGCTCAGATCATGATCTCAGGGTGGAGAGATGGAGCCCTGCATTGGGTTCTGTGCTCCCCGGGGAGTCTGCTTGTCCCTCTCCCTCCCACTTGTCCCCTCACCCACTGCCCCTTCCCCATCAGGCACCCTGAAGCTCTCTCTCTCTCTCTCAAATAAATAAAATCTTTAAAATAAAATAAGTAATATATTCACAACACAAACAATGTTCCACCCATTCTACTAAAAACTGATATACATATTTATATACATATAAAATTCTAGTTCCCCATTCTTTAAGTAGAATAAGTCGAGGCCTTTTTAAGACCGATGAATTTCTTCTTTGGGGCTGCTTGAGATTCTCTCTCTCCCTCTCCCCCTGCCCCTCCCTACTGCTCACTTGTGCACTCTCACTGTCTCACACACACAAAAAAAGGAATAAAAAAGGAAAAGGAATACTTTACTTTGAGTCTGTTGTTCCAGCCCCTCCCTTACCACCTCACCTTCTATGACTACCAAGCAGTTTTGCCCCTTTGTTGCCAAATGAGGGAATTGAAGCCCCCCTTCCTCTTATCCCTCAAGTTACAGTTTCATGTTATGCATGTAGCCATGATGAGAAATGAGAATAGAATAAAGCTTTAGAGCATGTGTTTGGGAAGGACACAAACCTGCATTTGAATCTATGTTCTATGGCTTGCTAGCTTTGGACCAGTCACTGCATGGCCCTGAGCTGTTTCCCATCTGCAACATGGAAGATAGCATATGTACATCATGAAGTTTGTTGAGGGTTAAATAGGAAAATGTGTTCAATTTCTTATCCCAGTACCTGACACCTGGCTAGCTACTGTTACCGTTATTATTGATGTTATATCAACGATACCGTGCTATCGTGATTATCATTTATAATAAGGCAAAGGTTGGGCTCTATTCTCTCCCTCTAGCAGCCAGGTCAAGACAGTACCTGACCCCTGTCCAAGACTTTGGAAGGGATAGGCCAAGCTGGAGCTCTTACTGCTATTTTAATCATTTAATATTCACTGAGCAATGGGAGGGTAGGGCTTTCATGGGGAGCCTCTCCAGCTCTGAGTGGGGCTGGGAGCCGAGGGCTGGCTGCGTGTGTGGCTGGAACAGCACAGCCAGAAAAGACCATCTGGCCCCGTGCAATCAGGGCTCCCAGGAAACCTGTGGGGCTTCTGACTAAACCACATTATTTGGCTCCTAATCAAGTTAACATTAAAATTCTCCAAGCCCTCCTGTCTAAGATGCTAATTTCTCATAAAGAGGCATGTGATATATAGGAGCTCACATCAATCAGTCTGCTGATTTTTCTTCGGCCCCATCTCACTCCTGTCAGCTGGATTGAGCCACTGGAAAACAGAGACATTTCCCTTATAATAAATCAAAATCCTAATTTGAATAAACACCATTGCCAGACCCTCACTCTAAGAGGCCTAAACACATTTGGGAGTTGATGGCTTTGCCGCTCCAGTAATACTTCTCCTGGAAGAGTGGAAGAGATGCTAGATTCCCTTTCTTGTTAGGAAAGTGGGCTGGCTTTCTCAGGCCAAGCATGCCTTCAAGAACCACTCAGCCCTTGACCCCCCACCCTTCCAAAAATCGTTTGAAGGCCAGGGGTGTCCTGCATTCCAACATAACATCAATACAGAAGCTGTCTCCTCCAACATGTTAATTAGTAACAGGATTCTATTCTAAGTCACAAAATGCATCCTGTAATTGCTTTCTTTATTACCTGCTTCAGCCTGGCAAATGACTTCCAAGAAGTCTGTGTCTACAGTCCCACATCAAGTTAAGCAAGACTTCCTTTTAAAGTCCTATGTCATAAGTTTGACTTACAATGCTGGGGAAAACTTCAGATCAGACCCCCTGCCTCATTTTCCATTGAATTACTTTGAGTTCCGCAAATGCAGTGTCAGTATGTAAAAGCTGGTCAGTCAGTGTTTGCTGAACAGAGTGCAATAGTTACTACCTGAAGAATTATTTCTCAGCTTAAATGGGTTTGTATTTGCAACCTCATGGTCAGTTTTATAGGAAGACCTCAAGTCAGAGAAGCAGATAGTCATTGTGTATATGACTATGTGTGTTTTAGATATGTCGAAGGCTGGGGCACAGAGAAGGGGCAGCTACACCCCCACACAAAAAAAGGCAAATCTATATAATACGATTTCTACGAGATGATGCCATATAGTAATCATTGGAGGTAGTACTACTACTAATAATAATAAAATAATAATAATAGCCACTGATTATATGACAGTTTACAGTCTACAAAGTGCTTTTACCTGTGATTTCCCATTTGATATCCGTAACAAGCGCAGGCGGTAAAAAAGGTCAAGAAGATTCTTATCCCCATTTTACTTGTGGTGAGACAGCTCCAGAGTTGGCTGTGAATGATTTACAATGACAGAATTGGCTTTGTTAACACCTGTCTTGTTACACCTGCTACCCACTATTCCCATCTGCTCCCTGCATTCCATTTCCTTAAAGGCTCAGGCAGGGATCCATGAGCCACTTCTATATTTTAAAAGTTCATATATTTCAGGGTGCCTGGGTGGCTCAATCGTTTGAGCATCTGGCTCTTGGTTTGGGCCTAGGTTATGATCTCCTGGGTCAGGAGATGTGGTCGAGCCCTGAGTCAGTCTCTGAGCTCAATGGAGAGTCTGCTTGAGAGATTCCTCCTTCTGCCTCCCACCCTCCGCCTTTTTTGTTGTTGTTGTTAAGATTTTATTTATTTATTTGACAGAGAGAGACACACACACACACAGCAAGAGAGGGAACACAAGCAGGGGGAGTGGGAGAGGGAGAAGCAGGCTTCCCTTTGAGCACAGAGCCCAATGCCGGGCTCAATCCCAGGCCCCTGGGGTCATGACCTGAGCCAAAGGCAGATGTTTAAGGAATGAGCCACCGAAGTGCCACTCAAATAAATAAATCTTTTACAAAATTAATATATTCCATAATTATTTGTTCAATAAACAATCCTGTGAATACTTAGATGCTAGGCATAAGGGTAGGCTCTATGGGAGGATAAAAAGCTAAATAAGATAAAGATCTCTGCTTTTGAGATACTTGAAACCTAGCGGTAAATAAATATTTTTTTGTGGAATGTGATAAATGCCAACAAAGCAGTGAATAAGCAAAGCAGGTAGAAGAACTAACTCTTCAGAGAGCGAAAGTCAGAGAAGCTTCAGAGAGAGGTGATCTTTGGTAAGGCCTTAGAGGATGAATAGGAGTTTGTATTTTCTTCTAGTTTTGTTGAGATACAATTGACATATAATATTGTATAAATTTAAGGTGTATAGCATAACAGTTGGTGTGTATGTGTGTGTGTATACATAGATGTATATATAGTGAAAGATCATCACAGTAAGTAAACATCCATTACCTGACATAGACACAACTTTTTATGTTGAGAACTTTTAAGATCTACTGTCTTCGCAGCTTTAAATATATGATATAGTATTGTTAACTGTTGTTGCCATTGTTGTACATTATATCACTGGAATGTATCTTATAACTTAAAGTTTGTAGAATATGAGTTTTTAAGGAGGAAGAGAAGAGAAGGAAGGGATTTCAGATAGGGTAAGTGAGCCAGAGTGCAGAGCCATGAATCAGGATGGCCACTTGTGAACAGATGAGGAGCTCAGTGTGCTATGAGTATAGGATGCTTGGGAAGAGTAATAGTGGATGAAACTGGAAAATGAAGTCAAGCCAGATGACCTGACCCCATATTGAGAAGTCTGATTTTTTAATCCTGTGTATAATGTATATTCTCAGAACTTAATTTTTGAAAAGGTACAAGGTTTAGACACAAGCATTGTGTCTGTGTATTTGCTTAATAAACTTTAAAATTCCTCCTCTGGATGGAGGCCAAGATTGTCCCAGATCAGGTCTGGATAGGAAATGGGCCTTGAAGTTCATGATGGGAATTATCTGGGTACCATGGCTTTTCCCAAGTGGCTGCATGAAGGGAAGGGACAGCCTCTGCAGACCCACTGGTGGAAACTATGCCACCATAGCCAAAAAGGACAGATAGCCAGGTATGGCTTTATTTATTATTACCTTGTTTAAATGGTGGTGATAGCAGATTGGAGAGGGGCTCCAAAGAAGAGATGCATCTCAGGAGCATGGAGATGAGATTAACTAGTTATCTAGTCTCCCACCTCCACCTAGTGATTCTCCTAACCCTGATCATGGGTTGTATTTCCCTGAAAGTGGTGATTTACTCTGTGTGGGTGCGTGTGTGTGTGTGTGTGTGTGTGTGTGTGTGTGTGTGTGTGTTAAAAGCAAAGAATTTCTTTACAAGGGGTTTTGGGGTGCTTGGTCAATCTTCGATCAATTTGTTTGAAAATGTGTTTTGCCAAAACATACAAACATGCTGAAGGGCAGCATGCCAAGCTTCTGCTGCGGGCTCCCCTTCCACCCCATGGAAAGCTTGGCATTTACCAACATTCTAGTTCCTACCACAGCCCACAAGGCTTTTACCCTTTCCAGCCCAGCACATCCCTCTTCCCCCAGGCTTGCTCACAATGCTCGGACACGGTGACTTCTTTCCCTTCCTCAAATATGTTAGCTTCTTCCTTCCTCAGGCCTTTGCTCATGCCGGCCTCCCTTTACCTCTGCCCCTTCGTGGCTGGCTCCTTCTTGACGTTAAGGCTCAGCCCATACGTCATCTGTGCATAAAGGACCTATGTAACCACGCTGATTGCTATGCAGTGACCTCCTTCTGATGCAACCCCACTCACTACCATATCCTCCGGTTTGATTTTCTTCTTACCACTGCTAACTTTTAACAGAATGAAAAACAGTCCTATTTTAATTTAAAAAATGAGTTTATTTGGGCATCACAGAGGAACTGAAATTCAGGAAAGGCAAGCTATTGAGAACCATAGGAAAGTCTGAAGAGACAATGGGAAAGTCAGCTTTTACTAGGTTTAAGGAGGAAATTGGGGACGGTTATCCTGAACAAAAGTTTATTGGAGAACAAGTGTTTAAGATTGTGTGGCTTCTGGTTGGCTCGGATGACAGGTCCTGCGTTGTTGCTGGGGCAGGGAGGGAGGGCAGGAGAGGAACTCCCATGTGAAAAGGTCCCTCCCTTGTTGAAATATTTATCTTCCTCCTTCCTGTTGGTTTTCCAGGCCACGTGCCTGAGGTCTCCCACTTCAGGTCTTTCAGACTCCATTTTAAATGAAGTTTTCTTAATTTATTTTTGTACCATTTATCAATATCTGAAAATTTCCCATTTAAGTCTTTATTGGTCTATTGCCTATATTCCCCATGAGAGAGTGAGTGTCATGGTCATTTGGATGCCTGTGCCAACCACAGAGCCTAGCACGTACTCGGCAGCCACTAAACACTCATTAAATAAACAACTGGATAAAAAAGCAGAGACAATTTTAGGGTGACTTAAATTCTGCCCTATGCTAGCACTAATATTTCTGCCCGTTTCTCTTTGACATCATTCAGCATGGAAGGAAATGCCATCTCTTCTTATGTTTGTGTTATGTTATTTCAATGCCCCCCTCCCAGGATGTGAGTAACTTGTAAATCAATTTTCTTTTATTATCCCCGACCTCTTACCCTTCTTTCTTACCTCATACCCCATCCTCCACCCTCTATCTCTCCAGTCTCTCAGTCTAATCTGTTTTTGAGTACCTGAAAGGGAGGGTTTTATACTTATCTTGTGTACACTTATTTATGCTGGGCATTTTATATGCATTATCTCAATGCAATTTGCTATAAATACCTTCCAAATATTGTCAGACCCTACAGATTTGCATTATAAATCCTCTTTTTTTCGGAAGCTCCTTTTTCACTTCTATTTTTCCATTTCCTATTTATTTCCACTAACTCCTTAAAATACTTGTATACTCAGCAGAATGAATTTAATTTTTAAAGGTCCCATGATATGGGCCAGAGAGATTTTCCTAGCATATTTTGATTATTGAATACTTCAAGTGAGTCCATTAATCTTTCATTTAAAATAAAGAACCCTTCCTTCTATGACACTGCATCGGTGTGCTTATTAACAAGTTCATGTTTTAAAAGCAGAGCTCTAGGTCACAGAAAGAGGAAACTTGTTATGTTCTCAGTCCCTGCTATGTGCAGGCCACAATGATAATGTCACATTAATCACCTAACCATCACAACAACTTTGTGATTTACGTGGCAGTGTTCAGTATCCCCATTTTATTATGAGAAACTTAACTCTGTTTCATGATGTAACCAAAACTATGCACCTAGGAAAATGTACCAGATTAGAACCGGCGGCAAATAAATCCAAGGCTAGAATTGAAAAACACTATGTAGCTAGTGTTTAAAACAAAACATATGAAAGAATTAAATGCTTCATCATCTTATTAATGATGATTAATGTCTACTGGACAAGAGTATGTTACTCTGGATAAAGTATTCACTGAATACTGGTTTGTGCTAGGCCATGTGCTAGGTGATATTATTCATCATAAATATGATAAATAGGGAAGGAAACATATAAACACAATAGACATAATACAAAGAGACAAGAGCAAAAGCATAAGCAAGTATCTAGTTGAAAGAGTAGCACTAAAATGGAATAATTGGCATTTGGTGGAATGTCAGGAAAACTTTTCAGATGAAGGACATCTGAGTAGGATTGCCCAAAAGAGAAAAATAATAACTAAAATTTACTGAGAACTTACTCTGTATAGCACATTGTGCTAAGTGCTTTAATCCTCACAACTCATTTAATCCTCAGGACTACCAGAATAAAGTGGGTATTTTTAATCCATTTATCAGTGATGGAACAAAGGCTTAGGGTAGGTTGAGTAGCCTTCCCATGGTCAGATAGCCACTGTGTCAATCAGAGTCCAATGAGACCACATTTGTTATTTTCTATTGTATTTCACATAAATATTTTAATTAGGTATTGAAGAGCTGGAAAGCAAAAAGAGAACACTAGAATATAAAACACAGAACTGCAGAAAGCAGCTGAAAGGCCTTGGGGAAGTAATAGAAATCAGAAACTTGGAGAAGTAAGTCCCCATGGAACTAAAACTATCCTGTGAGGAGGAAGCACCAAGTTGATGCCGGTTTCTTCGCTTTTACTTAGCCTGGGGCGGCCTCCATGGAGCTGGGATCTAAGACCTCTGAGGAAGGAATATAGCAGGCTGGTGCTTTGCTCTGAGTTTTGTGATGACACTCGTTCTGTGAGTACTAGATAAACTGAAAACCGGAAATACTGCTAAAACTGGAATGAACTCCCAACGGCAGGCTGAAGAAGCTTTGCTAGTTGATGGAGATCAGAAGATCAAGCAGGAAGCTGACAAGAAGAAAGTCTTGTTTTCCTCCCTGTGCACTTCTAGTTTCCCTCCAGGGCCTCTGACCAGGAAGCAGCCAACGAAGAAGTGTAATGAACACAATCGCTACCCCAGCATCAGGAAGCCAGGTATAGAGAGCTGCGTTAGCACAGCCGCCTGGTCATGCTCTCTTCATTGCTCCTCCACTGTTCACTCTCCTAGGTGACTATTTCACTCTTTCTCCTCTTGCTTAAATCCCCAATACCTCTTCCTCCATTGCGACACTCTGATGATAACCTTGCTTCCTCCTTCACCTAGAAAAATGAAGCAACCAGAACATGCCAGGCTGCCTCCACTGCATCTGCCCATCAACCCACAGAGTTCTGTTCTTGTAGAATCTGGGGTTTGTAGATACATTACCCGTGCTCCCCTAGAGCCAGCCCTGACACTTTCGCAGGAGAATCCTTCGGCTTCTGCTTATCCATGTGTACCACTCCAGCAATTCTCTCTTTTCTCTGAGTTAGTGACTATTAGTACCAATAATCCATGTGCTTGGCTATATTTCCCCGATTCCTTTCAGTTAGATTGTGGTTAATTCTGGCCAGTGGACTCTGAGCAAAAGTGAGATGTGTCAGTTTAAAGCCATTGCAAGGGGGGCCTGGGTGGCTCAGTCATTAAGCATCTGCCTTTGGCTCAGGTCATGATCCCCCCGGATTCCTGGGATTGAGTCCCGCATTGGCTCCCTGCTTGGCCAGGAGCCTGCTTCTCCCTCTCTCACTGCCCCTGCTTGTGTTCCCTCTCTAGCTGTGTTTCTCTCTGTCAAATAAATAAATAAAATCTTTAAAAAAATAATAAATGCATTGCAAATTACAGGTTTAAGAAGTGGTTAAAAACCAGCCTATTCGAGGGCGCCTGGGTGGCTCAGTGGATTAAGCCTCTGCCTTCGGCTCAGGTCATGATCTCAGAGTCCTGGGATGGAGGCCTGAATTGGAATTGTTGCTTAGCAGGGAGCCTCCTCTCTCTCTGCCTGCCTCTCTTCCTACTTGTGATCTCTGTCTCTCTCTGTCAAATAAATGCATAAAATATTTTAAAAAGAAGAAGAAAAAAATTCCAGCTTATTTGATATATTTACTTTTTTTTTGTTTAATAACTTGTCTAATTCCAGATTTCCAATCTGCCCCATCCCATCTTCTCACCTTTCCCCCATTCTTTTTCTTTTTTTCCAGCTTTATTGAGGTATAATTGACAAATAATAATTGTCTATAAGATGTACTGCTTGACTTTTTGACTATGTGAAATGATTTCCATGATCAAGCTAATTAACATCTCCATCACTTCAGTAGTTACCATGTGTGTATGTGTATGTGTGTATGTGTGATGAGAACACTTCAGGCCTGCTCTCCTAGAAATTTAAAGTATATAATACAGTATTTTTTTAAGATTTATTTATCTATTTGACAGAGAGAGAGAGACAGCAAGAGAGGGAACACAAGCAGGGGGAATGGGAGAGGAAGAAGCAGTCCCCCCACTTAGCAGGGAGCCCAATGTGGGGCTTGATGTGGGGCTCAATGTGGGGCTCGATCCCAGGACCTGAGCCAAAGGCAGATGCTTAATGCCTAAAACACCCAGGCCCCCCATATAATACAGTATTTTTAACCATAGTCACCAAGTTGTACATTAGATTTCCAGAACTTATTTATCCTGCAGAAATAGGGACTTTGTACTCTTTGACTAGCATCTCCCTGGTGACCCACTCCTCAGCCCCTGGCAACCATCATTCTACTCTCTGCTTTTATGAGTTCAGCTTTTTTAGATCCCACAATAAGTGGCATCATGCAGTGGTTGTCCTTCTGTGTCTGGCTTATTTCGCTTAGCATAATGCTGTCAAGGTTGATCTCTGTTGTTGCAAAGGGCAATATTTCCTTTTATTACGGTTGAGTACTATGCCTCTGTGTGTGTATGTGTGTGTGTGTGTGTGTGTGTGTGTGCACGCACGCGTGTGCACCTTATTTTCTTTATCCATTTATCTATAAACAGACAACTCAGGTTGTTTCCATATCTTGGCTTTTGATAATGCTGCAGTGAACATGGGAGTGCAGATATCCCTTCAAGATACTGATTTCATTTCTTTTGGATATATATCCACAAGTGGGATTGGGGTTCCTGATCATATAGTTATTCTGTTTTTAAGTTTTTGAGAATCTTCCATATTGTTTTCCACAATGGCCGCACCAGTTCGCATTCCTACCACCAGGGTGCAAGGGCTCCCTTTCCACCATGTCCTCACCAACACTTGTCTCTTGTCCCTTTGATAATAGTCATTCAAGCAGGTGTGAAGTGATACCTCATTGTGGTTTTGATTGCACTTCCCTGATGATTAGTGCAGTTGAACACCTTTTTGAATACCTGTTGGCTATTTGTGTATCTTGTTTTCCTTTTTTTCAAATTTTATTTTATTTAAATTCAATTAATTAATATATAGTATATGTTACATCATTACATCATGTGCTCTCCTTAATGCCCATTACCTAGTTACCCCCCCAACCGCTCCAGCAACCTTCAGTTTTTTTCCTATAGTTACATGTCTTCTTTTAAGGACTACCTATTCAGGCTCTCTGGTCATTTTTAAATCGTGTTATTTGATTTTTGTTATAGAGCTATTTTAGTACTTTATATATTTTATATATTAACCTTTATCAGATGTATAATTTGCAAATATTTTCTTTTATTCCATAGGTTGTCTCTTCATTCTACTGATTGTTTTCTTTGCTGTGCAGGAGTTTTTAATTTGACGTAATCCCACTTGTTTATTTTGCTATTACTGCCTGTATTTTGGGGGTAATATCTAAAAAAAATATTGCCCAGGCCAATGTCAAGAAGATCTTTTCCTATATTTTCATTGAGTAGTTTTGGTGTTTCAGGACTTACCTTTATGTCTTAATCCATTATAAGTTGATTTTTGTACAGAGTGTGAGATAGGGGTCCAGTTTAATTCTTCTGCGTGTGGATATTCAGTTTTCCCAACACCATCTATGGAAGAGACTGTCCTTTTCCAATTGTGTGTTCCCGGCACCCTTGTCAAAGATCAGTTGGTTATAAATGCATGGATTTTTTTTTTTTTTTGAGATCTCCATTGGTCTGTCTGTCTGTTCCTATGCCAGGACCATACTGTTTTAATTACTGTGGCTTTGTGGTATATTTTGAGGTCAGGGAGTGTGACGCCTACAGCTCTGTTTTTGCCCAAGATTGCTTTGGATTTTCAGGATCTTTTGTGGTTCCATAGGAATTTGAGAATTGTTTTTTCTATTTCTGTGAAAAGTGCTATTGTAAATTTGGCAGGTATTCCATTGAATCTGTAGATAATGTTAGATAGTATAACCAATTTAATGATATTAGTATTTGCAATCTCTGATCAGATGGTATCTTTCCATTTTTTTTTAAGATTTTTATTTATTTGGCAGGGAGAGACACAGCTAGAGAGGGAACAGAAGCAGGGGGAGTGAGAGAGGGAGAAGCAGGTTTCCCGCTGAGCAGGGAACCTGATATGGGGCTCGATCCCAGGACTCTGGGATCATGACCTGAGCCGAAGGCAGACACCCAATGACTGAGCCACCCAGGTGCCCCAGTACCTTTCAATTTATGTGTGTCTACTTCAGATTCTTTCAGTAATGTCATATTATTTTCAGTGTACAGATTTTTTCCCTTCTTGGTTAATAGTTTTTCCTAAGTATTTAATCTTACCTGTTCCAACACTAACATTCCAAGCTCATCTGACATTTCAAGTCACTGCCCAGTATTTGCTATTGTATTAGAGACACTGATAACTTAGTAACTGGAGAAAGAAGTAAAGTGAAATACTTCAAGTTCTGGAACAGTCAGTAAGATTGCATTGGGAAATGTGGCTAATTTCATGATTGGACTGCACCTGAGCAATACCTTCATGAAATATATTTTTCAAGGGAGAGGCAATGCAGGTGTGTTTACTTCTCCGAGTTGATGCCTAGTATTTGAGTATTATTTTTTTTTCAGGACCTCCAGGATTTAGTTATGCAGCCATCTCTTAATCCATGATAAAAATAGAAGTCTTCTAGACTAATATAAACATACTGAAACCAATATTATACTTCCTGACCTTGTGTCTGACATGTAGTTGATCAAAAATATTAGTAAAATGAGTTGAAAAAATGAATTACATGAGTGAACAAATTAATGAAAAGTCTCAGGGTAAGGGATTAGTAGTATTCTTCAAAATCTATATATGGAAATATCTCTGCTATTGTGCAAACGTTTATACCCAGGTAAAACATTCACCATCATTGTAGTATAAGGGGTAAATTCCAGAATATTTAAAAGCTATCAAAATAATAATTATGATAAGAGGAAGGAGGAGGAAAGGAGGAGGAGAGGGTAAAGGAAAGAGAAGAGGGAGAAAGGTAGAGGAGGAGGAAGAAAACAATTATATGTCCTCATCAACTGTGTTTGATCATAGTGCCTCCCTCAGAATTTTGTCTTCAGTTAACATTAAAGATAATCTAATCTAAGTCCCTAAAGAATTTTCTTCATGGCTTTGTGTTTGTAGAAGATTGAAGGGAAAGAGAATCTGCTTCTGTTTATGAATTCAGAGCTTACTGAGCCAAGGAAATCTGAACTGTCCTCTCCCATTCCAAATTCATACAAGGTGCTGAACTCTGTGAGAAAGTGGAAAGTAGAAAAGGACACTTCATCTTTCTAGGCCATTAATTATTCATAGAAAATATTGCTCTAAAGAAATGTCAACACAGGGTACTCATATTTTTTTGACTGTAGACTTCTGCCACGTCAAAGACAAATGTGGAGTGGAGAATGGGGCAGTAAAAGAAATTCTTGTTCACCATTTGCTTGTGTATGTCAGATAAAATCCACTCATTGTCTCTGAAAAAAATAAGAGACGAGACAGAAAAGAAACAGGGTATTAGTTTATTAAGTGTCTACAGATTTCCATGTGAAGAATGCAGTTCAACTTCAAACAAGACCCCAAAGTCACATCTGATCCTAATTCTTTTGTACAGGTTAACTCACCATGGTTTATAATATCTTCAGTACAACGGGTGCCCTTTCCTCTTCCGTAATCCCCCCAAAACCTCCTAAATTCTACAGTCTAGGGAGATAAAACTTGAAGGGCGTGTTGGGCTGTGTACAACAACCACATGGCTTCAATGGCTTCAAATAGGATAATTATGTTTTTAGCATATGGGTATCCCTTTGAAGGAAGGAAATGTAGGGCAATTATGCTGAAATGTTGTCTCTTAGGGCTTGATTGACACACCTGAAAAGGGTGCAATTCAGCTTGACATCTCTCTTCACTTCCTGACCTTTATGGGTGATGAAGCACAAGTGTGCTTGTTCTTTACGACTGTCAAGGGCAGCCACTGCCTCTGACACCCATCCTTTTCCTCACTGGGGTTTGATACCAATGCCCAAGATGATTTCAGAAGTACTCCTGATTCTTAGATCATCTTGCATCTCCTTTAGTCCAATCTGCTCCCTCATCAGTTTCTTTCCTCCAATAAAAGATTGAGGACAGAAGAGGATATTCTCATTACAGTCCTGGTTGGTGTTATGAGAAATATTTTCTGCCATGATTTTTGTGATAAAAGATGATGACTTAACCCAAACTCTCTTTCTTGATTTTGTTCTAAACAACATACATTAACATTTTAAAATAGAATTTAAACAGGTGTCCAGTAACAACGACAAACTTTAAGTGTGAAATCTGAAAGTTAGGAAACTGAGCCACATATGGTCACCTTTTTTTTTTTTTTTAAATATCCGCCTGCGCTGGACTATTAAGTGGTTTCATCACTGTCACATCAAGCAGGACTTGTAAAACCTGGGATGTGGGTATTCAAAGACATTTGTTGGGTTCCTTTAATGATTTCTGAAATTAGTCATTTAAACAGATTGCCCTGTGATCCAAAACAGGGAATGCAGGGAGATGAGCTGAGAAAATCGTTTCCTGAAGGTACTTTAAAGCTAATTATGGAAAATGAGGCTTGTCTCTGTGAAGGCTTCTTTGGCCCATAGTTCAGCAGGTGGAGCTGGAGCTAGAGAGCCATCTTCTCCAAGAATCTATAAAATGTACATGCCAGGTGGTTTTTTGGACACCTGAGTGCTAAAGTAGCCTTTGTTGGCTCTGGAAAATTTAACAGATAAGGAAATTGTGCCTCCATGCCAATGACAATTTAGAAACCAGAAGAAGGAACTGCACACCTGGTTAGAACAAACTGACTAGGAGAGAGAAACCAAGGAAGGAATGCTTCCCAGGAGCAGGGGAAAGGGCTGGAGATCCCTGACTCTGCCTTCTTGAACTGGACAGCTGTACTTTGTTAACAAATGTACTTGAAATGACTAATTCAGCTCTTACTTTAAAGATGAAAATAGATTGCATCAGAATGAGACTTAACTATTTTAATGCATCCATGCCTTGCCCACCAGGCAGTGCTCTCAGTAGATGTCTTTATCTCAGCAAGCCTCAACTGCTCCATGAGAGAAAGAGCAGTTCAGTTCTCACCAGAATGCTGCCACTCTCTTGTGGGAGTTGTGCTGAAGATTCAAAACCTTTTAAAAATGGGAACAATATAAATGTCTGTGTTGGTGCTCATGTACATATGCACTCACTTCATATATAATAATCAATAAAAGTTCAGATTTACTGAGTGTTAACCACATGCTATGCACAAGTCCAACATCTTTAAGTGTCCAAATGCATTAAATTTTCACACATCTCAATAGGGAGCTTTTACTAATCAGGAAACAGAGGGACAGGGCATTTAAGTAACTCACTCAAGGTCATAGAGCTAATAAAGGCAAGAGCTAAAATTCAAACTCAGGCAATCTAACTACAAACGTGATGTTCAAAGTACAGACATTCTCTCCTTCATGTCCTTCAACATTCCCATTTCCCATCTGTAACCAAACATATGGAATGCATCAATTTCTTTTATGGGCCCTAACATCACTGTAGAGTCCTAGATAAATCTTCACTGGATGCTGGATGACAGAGAAGCATATTAAGGATGGAAGGTGGCAGTGAAGTTGGCCTGATTCCAATACTCTGAATAATAAAGTGTGTTTCTTTGAATGATGTGAAAGATGTTTTGATAGCCAGAGAGAATGCAATGCCATCAAGTAAAGAATATTACTACACTACTCCAGGAATGTCAGTGGCCTAGAGTTCACAATCCTGGACTCCAGGGAAGAGGCAAAGGGAGAAGCTGACTTTCAAAATTGATACATGGTACCTAAAGTCTCTTGGTGTCTTCTCCTCTTTCATCTTCAGATCCTTAAAATCCCCACTGCAGATTGTCTCGCACTTTACCCCCCAAACATCCACCATCTAGAGTTTTCAATCTAGCTGACAAAACATGTCAAATTTCAGGGAAATAGCAGAAATGGTTTCATGAGGCAGTTCCTTCGGCTGACATACAAATCCTCCTCCTTTATGATTACCTGGCATTCAGTGTGTTCCTGACATAAAAGATAAATATGATTTTATAAAGAAAGCAGAGCAAACAATTACACAAGAACTTGTGTGTTTGCCACATCTTAAGGGCTCTGTCCTACACAAAATATGGAAAAGCAAAACCATTCGATGGCCTTTGAGACAGGAGAAATGATTTGGTGTGAACTATCCCTCCATTTTGAGAGCCAGCTGAGGCAGGACACATTGGAAACCTGAGTGGCTCTAATTCTGGGGGACAAGCCTATTTGTCTCCACTGAGCAGGGTGAACCGTCAGCAGAATGCTAAGTAGCTACTTCAGCGGTGCTGATTGATTTGCAGAGATGGCACAGATGTGACCTCCTCAGTCAAAGTCAATGTTTTTTTTGGCCCTCAAAATTTCAGAAAAATACAAATGTAAATGAAAAATAATGACAAGTCCCACACATAGCCCCAGAGTCATTGCCTGAATAATTATTTAATGCCTGCTAGGTTTCCAGCACCCTGCTAGATGCTGACAATGATATAAAAATCATCACAGACGTAACTTTTGTTCTCTATAATATTAATAATGGCAAAGTGAAAATTACATAGTTTTAAAAATCAGAGTTGAAAGTTTCCTTTATTGCATAGAAATAAAAATGAATAGGTAGGGGTACCTGCATGGTGCAGTTGGTTAAGCGTCCAACTCTTGGTTCCCCCTCAGGTCCTGATCTCCGGGCCCTGAGATCAAACCCTACATCAGACTCCACACTCAGCATAGAGTCCGCTTGAGTTTCTCCCTCTCCCTCTGTCCCCCTCCCCCCCTACTAGTGCTCTCTCTTTCTCTCTCAAATAAATAAATAAATATTTAAAAAAATTAACAGGTAACATGAGTATACCTTCTGTAGAGTCTTCTTTTTGTCTGGAATGCCCTTTCCTCCTCCCAATGTAAGTCAGAGTCCAATGTGACTGTCACTTCAATGACATGAAGCCTCAGTGGCCATGCCCACTCAGCAATGCCCCTGTATACCCCACCTGCATGTTTGCAATTCAAGATACTGTAGGTATCTGGATATGTGTCTGAATTCCCCACTCAGTGACCTTCTTTAGTTGAAGTTCTTTTATTTTTTTTTTAAAGATTTTATTTATTTATTTATTTGACAGAGTGAGAGACAGTGAGAGAGGGAACAGAAGCAGGGGGAGTGGGAGAGGGAGAAGCAGGCTTCCTGCTGAGCAGGGACTCCTATGGGGGCTCTATTCCAGGCACCTGGGATCATGCCCCAAGCCAAAGTCAGATGCTTAACAACTAAGCCACCCAGGTGCCCCTGGTTAAAGTTCTTTTAGACTCCAGATATTCTTTAGATTATCTCTGGGTATGTTTAAAAAAAAATACAAAAGTTTAGGTTCCAAACCAGGCCCATTGACTCAGGATTTCCAGGATGTAGGCCTGCACATCTTTATTTTACTTTCCTCTCTCCAGGTAGTAAGTTACAATCAGTGCTAGAAGCATGGAATCATACAATCAGTGACTCTGAATGAGAGAATCTTGCCTTTCCAGCTGCAGTTGCTCATCTCTCCTCTTTCATGTCCTCCATGTTTTTTAACTCACCCCTTATTTAGTACCCTGTAGCTACAATGGCTTTCCTCATCTCCTCCCATGCACCAATTTCTTTTTTCTTGGTGCCCACTCATGCTCTTGCTTCTTCTAGAATGTACTTCCTCCTAAAATTCATTTGGCTATCACCTACTTACCTATTCGGGTCTCAACTTGGATGTTGTTTCTTCAGAGAGGCTCCCCCTTGACTTCCACCTGTCGAAACCAGGCTTTCTTCTTTCTTCACCTGCCACTAGTCATAGTACATTCCAGGTGTTTATTGGTGGAATGTCTGTCTCCTCAACAAAAGGGAAGGAGCTCCATGAACACAAAGGACGTATTGACATAATTCACCAATGCTCAGTTCATCTCCTGCATTGACAAATTATTTTTGAGTGAATGAATAAATAAATGACATTGGTTAAGGTACTTAACTGCTGTGAGCCCATGTCCTTAGCTATACAATGATGATATGAATTCCAACTTTCCAAAGTTTGACATTGAAATAAAATGAGTTGACACATCTAAATAGCCTAATACAATACCTGGACAATAACTGGGACTCCATCAATATTATTCAAGACCTGGGAGTTCTTAATTCTTTGACTACATTAATTTCCATGTGACCTGGGATAAGAACCCTAATGTTCTGTGCCTCCTTGTTTTATTATTAGGTCATATTATATGAAGACACTCAAAAAGCAAAAATTTCATAATTTTTCATCTGTCCAAAGCTTTTATACAGACAAATAAAATATCATTTAATAGTTCCAGACATATTAAAACATTTATAAGCAAAAGAGAAAGAGGACATTTCTACCCCCATTTAGTGAATAGTGATGTGGATAGGGAGCAAAAAGATACTGCTCCAAATCATATCATATCATGGTGAGAGTCAAGTTATAGTGGGGTGTTAGGTCTCCAGAATCTCCTTTAACCTCACTTGGCTCTTCTTCTTTTGCTTCTCACGTTTTGGGAGAATTCCTAGGCGCCAACTCCTAATAAGAGTTTCCCGACTTCAGTTTTACCCACTCATCCTCAGGATACATTATTGAAGGGAGAAGAACTTCGCATTGCCTCTGGTTACAAACAGCTGTTATTTCAGCCTCAGGCAGAAACAGTCTATACCCACATTCCTGTAATTGAACACAGCTACCGATGAGTTGATAATCCAATTGGCTGATGAATCTAAATGGATTTTCATTTATGGTGGATGGAGCTAAATAAAGAAGGATAAAGTGTGCACTGTACTGTATCACGAATTTCTCAAACTTCTTCCTTTGGTTCTTTTTCTCTTATGTGCTGGGAACTGCAGAGCCAGTCAAACCCGAGAAGTTGACATTGTGGCTGAACTAGTCCCCGGGGTCTTGACAGGAAAAGCCGTAGGGGTCCCGGTCAGCTGGAGATTCCATCTGAATGGTGAGTGAGTGCACGCTCTTGCCGAGGACTTCACCAAGCTCTCTCCGAACAAGCTGGCTGTCAGGGCTGCCTGCTGTTGAGAAGGAATCACAGTGAGGTTGCCACTGATTGCACACACATGGGTGACTGCCGCATTTCCACCTTCAAGTACTTTGTGTTTGACCCGATGGGGAGGGGCGTAGGCAGAGCGCTCAGCAGAAGCCATATTGGCTCTGACAATCAGCTCCACTAGCACAGACAAGACGGGGAAAGTCTAGTGCAGCAAAGTACCCATCACTACAGCAACTCTTCCCACAGTTCTCTCTGGGGTCTGGCATGCTTAGAAGCTGAGCATAGAAGGGGCGACAAGGCCTGAAGAAAGCTAATACAGACGTATTTATTTCTTCTATGGCCCTTTCCACCAGTCCGCAGAGATCTCTGGGGTTGTAGCCCTTGTATTTCATCAGCATTTATATCAAGGCTAGTGGTAGGAACCGGGAAGCATTTAGAGCTCTCCCCAGACTCTTCTCAGAGCAGCAACCTCACTGCCATCTTTCCTCTTGTCCCAAAAGGTATCAGGAGGCTGTTCCCTCTGTAGTAACCTGATTGTTTACAAGATTCTTCCATCTGCAGTGAAATATTGGTGTGGCAGATGCTATAAATTATCTGTAGTCAGATTCTTGCCTCTCAGCAAAATGAGGTTGTCTAAGGAAACATAGTCCCCAAATGCCTGTTGCCATTGTTGCTGGAGCCTGCCTCTCAGTGACTTCTTGAGCTATTTCTTAGCTGCCTGACATGATCTCGTGGGAGCCTTCTCCTGAAGCCGTGAGGGATGCCCTCCTCACCCCTCCCCCACTGCCTATTCCCCAGCCCAAGGACACAGAATGAACAAATCACCTTCTACTTAGGAAGGAGTTTTCAGAATAAACCCAGCCTCCTAAGAATTATCTCCCACGATTACAGAATTTCTAACCATCCCGTGAGGGAACCACCATTAGCCCGGCTACCACACCTTTTAGCTTGTTAGAACCTTAAGGATGGGACCTGTGTCTCTTTCATCTTTTTATCTTCAGTGATAGGCAGAGCATCTTAGACACAGGAGATATTCAGCAAAGATTTATTGTTGAATTTATCCCATTATTTAACTGATTAGGCACTAAGTCGAATAGGTAAGATCTAATTTTCAGAGTGTAAGGCCTTGAAGTCCGGGTGGCATTTAAACCATTTATTCTACCGGTTACCCTCTGCAGTCTGCCCCAAGGGGTGCCTTCAGTATCGTTGCTACCATAACATTGACAAAGGGTGTTTTCAAAGGCCTTTAGTAAAAGGAAATGCTCTACAGTTGTTTGGGTAGACAATGGACACTAAGGGCAGCTCTACAAAAAGGGGGGTTATGATTGAGCTTGCAGGACAAGGACTGAGTTTTGGCAGGGCGTTTACAGAACTCACTGACCTGCAGCAACATGAGCCAAGAGGATCACTTGGTTCACAGCTAGAGACCAGATGTGCAAGCTGTGCACAGACACCGACCACTCCATCAACCGCTAAGATGCGCTCTTTTGCCTCACTGTAATTCAGGTTCTTCGGCACACCTGACCAGAGGAAAGGGAGGGGGGCTGTTTGTTATTTAACTAATGACAGTTCATCCACATGGCAAAATGGGGCTGCAAAATCTGTTGCTGAATATCAACGTGCTCCCTTTCTGCTTTCTGACTTCAGATGCTTATGATTCAGATTCACTTGACTCTTTCAAAGGGTTTGACATCAAAGAATGTTTGCAGACTTTACTAGGCAATAACCAACAAAAGTAATCATTCTCTGTTTTTAGGGTGTGTTAGTAAACCACCTGAACTTTTTCTAATGATCTTTGCACACACTGCAGAAAGCAAAATGAAGAAACATAGGACTTGGTATCAAATAATTCCAGGCTAGCACTCCGACCACAACTACCGTGAATTTACCCAAATCTTGGAACTTCTCTGATCCTCGGCACTTCTGTGATTAAAATACGGACCGTGAAAGTAATAGGTACACTGAGTTCTTTGAGGAGAAAATGGGAAAATATCTGTTCTTTGTATACTTGGATTGCTCTGTAAATAGTAGTTACCCAACAGGTCACTTACTGAATTATGTTAATAGGTGATACTACATTATAATACCATCTTATTATTCATTTTATAGAATTATTGATTTAGGTGCATTCACCAGGGTTTAATGTCCAGATCTTATAATATCAGAGTTTGACATCATCCTTGCTTCTAAAGGAAAGGTGTGGAGGCACAGAGGAAGGTAGGGCCCCTGTCAGCCAACCAGCTGTTGTTTCAGGCTGCAGGAACTGAGGTTTCTCTAGCCTGAAAGAGTGAAATCTCAGGGCAAAAGGATCACTTTTTCAAATACTGCAAGGCTTGTCATTTGGAAGATGAGAGGATATGAAAGTATAAGTGTCCTTGCCTAGGCTAGAGAGAAGGCAAGCCAGTGATGGCTTAGAACCATAAAACACATCCGTTTAATGTAGGCTTTTTTTTTCTTTTAATCAACTCAACCAGCATAACACCAATAAAGCCACGGGATGCAATAATTAAATCCCTGACAACTAATGATGGCCCAAAGAGGATGCTGTAGAAGAGATTTCAAAGGGAGACCACCTTTTAGCTCCTACTTCAATCACATATATACAACACAAACAACTGCTGTATTTCTTAAAAATAAATATGCTTTAGCTTCATTCCAGTCCTCCCCCCCAAAATCTCTATGGATGGGACTCTGAAATTGACACACTTTCAAAGTGGCTCTTCACCTTGAATGCACATTAGTATCATCAGAGGAGATTTTAGGAATCCTGATTACCAGATTATGCCCAAGACCTATTAAATCAGATTCTCTGGGGTTAAGATGAAGCATCACTGTTCTTATAGCTCATTTGGTGACTAACACACAGCCAAGTTTAAGAACGATTGCACTAACATTTACGAACCACTGGGCAGTTCTACCTTGCAGTAATCTCAAGCTTGGCTGAATGTTAAAAAAAAAAGACATCAAAGTCAGCCCTCACCTGAGTCGATTAAATCGGAGTCTCTGCATAGGGGGTCCGGGCATAAGTATTTCAAAAAGCGTCCCTAAGGATTGAAATGAGCGGTCAGTCAAGAACGACTTACTTAAAGGAATAAGGAATCCCTTAGCCTTCCTTTTTCAGGATTTAAGAAACTTGCTTATGGGGATTTCGTTCTTGGGGCTAATATTAAAATTCTCTACAGTTTGAGTTTAGCTTAATTCCACTTCATATTATATCATGGAGATGACGAAGAGCTGGTTCATATTGTTTCATGGAGGTAACAAAGAGCATGTTTTTTTCCTCTGTGATCTACAAAGCTCAAGGCATTAGAAACAAATTAAAAGACTTATTAGATTAGCCCTAGAATGTGTATGGAGCCATGGTCTACATTGTTATATTGTAATGATAATAAGGCAACTTTACTGAGAAACTACCATATATCAAGGTTTATGCTAAGTACTATATTCATAATGATAGCTTGCTTAATAGTTCTAAGGCCCTTAATAGCGATTGTCAATGTCACAATTCCTATTTATTTATTTATTTATTTATTTATTAAGATTTTATTTATTTGACAGAGAGAAACACAGCCAGAGGGGGAACACAACCAGGGGGAGTGAGAGAGGGAGAAGCAGGCTTCCCGCTGAGCAGGGAGCCCGATGCGGGGCTCGATCCCGGGTCTCCAGGATCATGACCTGAGCCGAAGGCAGTCGCCCAACCAACTGAGCCACCCAGGTGCCCCTCAAAATTCCTATTTATGGGAGAGGGGAAATTGGGAGTCAAAGATGTTAAGAACCATTGCTAAGGCCAAATAGAGAAGGGAGACATCAGATCGTCATGTCCATGCTCTGAGTGTGAAATGTTATACCAATGGTAGAGTCCAAGTCTTGCAACCCAAAGTTGACTATTATGCCTAATGTGTCATCTCTGCGGAGCTTCATGTGACCCTCTGAAGACCTGTTGTCATTGTCTAGGACCCTTGAGATGAAATCACAATCCCACTACCCCCTTCCCTCTTGCCTTGATTATCTTTTTACTTTTATTTTACTCTATAAGATAACATCAACAAACAAAAGGATATGTTCCCACTGGCTTCAGTGCTCCATCATATACTAGAATTTTTTTTTTCCTGAAAGAGAACCTGCAGATGTATCAGTGGATCTGGAAAATACCCAAATTAGTGTTTAAAAAATAATTATGAATTATTGATAAATATATGAAAAATTACTCAATATCTCTCAAAATGAAGGAGTTGCTTATGGAATCAATAACCTATCATATTTCACCTATCAGATTAGAAAAGAATCAACATTTTGATAATATTTGATGGTTAGGATGTGAGGAAATAGGCATTCTCAAATGCTGTTCATGGGAAAGAAATTGATATGGTATCTTTGGTAGAAATGGCAATTTATATCAAATTTTAAAATGTACATAACTTTTGAAACAGCAATACCACTTCTACGAGTTATGCTCCAGATATACAGCACTAAAAATTATATATGTATAGAACAATGATTACACTGTTATTTCTAATATCCATTAATAAGCAAGTACATGCAGACAGTGG
Organism: Spilogale gracilis; assembly: GCA_004023965.1. NCBI lineage: Eukaryota > Metazoa > Chordata > Mammalia > Carnivora > Mephitidae > Spilogale > Spilogale gracilis. The sequence continues at coordinate 137,806 of PITA01002907.1, forward strand.
AAAACTATACCATGGAAAGGAATAGAGTGTATTTCCGTATGTACTAATATGGAAAGACCTCCAAGTGAAGAAAGCAAGGTGCAGAACAAAATATGTATCAATGCATAATTCTGTCTGTATAAAAAAGGACACACACTATATAGTTACATATATGTTTCAGGTACATATATATGTAAATGCAAAATATTTTCGGACAAGTACATATCAACTCATTAGTAGGTGTTACCCTTGAAGAATGGGATTAAGATTTCAAAGGTGGAAATGAGGGGAGACTTTTTAAATTTTATACCTTTCTATATTTTTAGAAACCTTCATTAAATACAAGTCCTCTAACAGTTATGGTGCCTAATAGGACAAAATCCTTAAATGTGTACTCAGTGGTGAATGCTTGGGCTTTTGTCAGGGCACCTGGGCTCTGAGACTGTTGTCAGCCTTATATCAAAATGTGATGGACAAAAAAGGAAAGTTCAGGCCAATATCTGGACAGTTTCAATCACTCAAATGCTTTCTTTGATACAAACCTCTAATTCTGATTAAATTTTCTAGGTGCCACTCTTAGTGCCCTTATGTAGTAACCCTTTAAGTGCCATGAAAGGACTATTTCAGTGGTTCTCAAACTGTGGTCCCTGGACCAGCAGCATCAGCACCTTGTTAGAAATTCAAATTCTTGGGCCCTGCTCCAGACCTACTGGTTCAGGAATACGGGCATGGTCCCAGCAGATCACAAGTGATTCTGATGCACTGATGTTGGAGCATTGCTGGCCTGGTCTAACCAGGGTTTGAGGCAAGCTCTTTATAGTAGTTACAATGCTGCCTGTGAGAGAGATCATTCCATTTTTCTTAGGTATTCTTCATATATTTAGTGAGGAATTTATATTTTTGCAATATCTCCCTCAATATCTATCCTTAATATTTGTACATATTGTTTTTATACTGCGCCATATCATTTAATAGTTGCTGGAGGGAAGAGAAGCCAATTCTTTTTATTTGTTCCCATATGAATAAAAATCATAATATTGTTTTTCACAAAAACTCCTTATAAATTTATATTTTCCTTAGAATGAAAACTAATGGGGAACATGCCTTGATGTTATTCCCTTCTGTGATTATAGGGAAGAGAAAACGTTGATTCTGGAAATAATAATAAAATCGCTCCTACCTTCCATGAGTAAGATGGAAAAGTCCTTTAACACAGTGATGGTGCTGGCCAGAACCAGGATGGAAAAGACAAATGTGCAGATTGGGTCAGCCATTTCATAGTCTGGCTAGAAAATAAAGGGACTTCAGTTGACTGAATGTGGGCCTTCCATGCAAAAGTCTGATTAATAGCGTAAGTGAACGTCCCTGCTTCTTTTTCGCACTGTCACCCTTCCACCTCTCTCACACTTGACATCCAACTCAGAGCCAAGACTTTCTGGAGACTCAATCCTCCTTTTAAGCTTCAAACTATCCATGACTGAAGAAGTTTCAAAAGTAAATTGAAGATGTACCGGGAAAGTATCCTTGAGTGCTCTCTCCAAAGGCCTGATTTGACTTTTCTCAAATTAATAGAAGCACGGAGTATGTAATGTTTATACAATATTCAGTGGCTTTCCAGCCTTCCTTCTGATAAGAAGAAAGGGTATAACCTATCCAGAGGCTGCATATGACCAAGGTCCGGCTGGAGCTTGGTCTTGGCAGGTGGGGATTTGTTCCTTTCTTCCCCTCTTCAGGATGACATATATTTGAGGCAGACATCTTTAAGTGCTAAGAGTATGAGCTGAGGCCTCATTCTTGCACTGTTTCACCACTGGAGCCCTTAGCCTCAGGCTGGGATATCTACTATTCTGCCCTTAAAGATTCTGTTCCTTAGAACAGTCCATGCTTCATTATCCTTGAGAAACTCTAAACTCCACTAACCAGGGTGCCTGGGTGGCTCAGTTGGTTGAGCGACTGCCTTTGGCTCAGGTCACGATCCTGGAGTCCCCGGATCGAGCCCCACATCAGGCTCCCTGCTCAGTGGGAAGCCTGCTTCTCCCTCTCTCACTCCCCCTGCTTGTATTCCCTCTCTAGCTATGTTTCTCTCTCTGAAATAAATAAAAAAATAAAATAAAAAAAAATAAAATAGACTCCACTAACCAGTACGAGTTTGATCACTTTTGCCTTAAACTTAAAGCTTTGAATGAATGTTTGCTCAATTGAATTTAGATATATCTTTGTAATTTTTATGTTATGTGTTTTCGTTTTTTAGTAAAAATGATAAGGAGTCCCAGCTAACTGGAAACTCAAGATGCAAATGACAGAGCTCAATGCTCTTCTTCTCCATTATCCCCCCCACCTAGATCCCAACCCACTTCTGTTAGTTCTCAGTCTGACAGACCTATAGTCAATGTTTGTTTAGGGCCAGAGGTTAATCCAGGATCCATCCAACTTCTTCCTAATACCCTAATTTGGGGAGGAGAATTATCTTTCCCCCATTGTGATATTGGTGGGGCAGTCAGGTACTCTCCCTCCTCAGCCAAGTGGCAGGTACAAGAATCAACCTTAGTCTGCTGGACTCTCTTTCCCAGAAATGTGAAGCTCCAGCAGAATGACATGAAATGGGAAAAAATAAAATTTGTTGAGTCACATTCATTTCTGCATTGGTGCCTGGGACAGAACATGGATAATTTTTTAAAATCTAAGATACCCAGTATTACCCTTATTTCTACCTTGATTTCTGTCCAAGAGTACATCTAGTAAATTTCAGCCAATAAATATATTTTTGCTTAAGTAAGCTAGATATCTTTTCTGTTGCATACAACCCAAGAATCCTGAGGTATCCATCGTCCTGCTGCTGTTCGCCTTAACTCCATGACAAAATGAACTACATTCTGGAAATACTGGGGGCCCTACAGTTGAAGACATAGCGCTTAGGAATTTGGAAAGTCTAAGATTTCAGGCTTTGAATTTTGTTTGCTTGTGTAAACCCTGCAAAGCAGTTGGTGTAGGCAAATATGGGCTGTCCATCCTCATTCAAGTGAACACTGCCTAATCTATAAACTTAATATGACAGTGAGCAAACTCAAACATTCTCACCTTCAAGTAGATAATGAGTGCACTGATTAACATGCTGGTGCTCTGAAATAGATCTCCCAGGGTGTGCACAAACGCTGCCCTGACACTGGCATTAGGTCGCACATCCTTGTGATTGTGGCTAGGGTGTCCTTGATGCAGAATCACACTTAGCCTGAAAGAGAGAAGGGTGTTCTTGGCACACATGAGATTCACCCTTGAAGATGAGAGTCGGCACGAGCATGTATTACACAGGGCCACACAGAGCTGGAACATTAATGCTATGAAAGGGACTTTTTGGGACTAATTTTAAAAACACATGGATCCTAGAATTTTAAATTTTTGCACAAGGACAGACAACAAAAGTTGACCTCAGTTTTCTCTTCCATCTACCCAATGCTACTCTGGTTCACATGAAAACTGGAAAGTATCACTTCCTAGATGAAACTATTTGACAATGAGGAGAGTGAGTATTTATTGAGGGTCTACTGAATGTCAGGCACTAAACTAGGCTTAAAGCTGAGCTTTGGTGGGAGACAAATGAAATGTGATGGTTTCAAATGCAAAAAGCTGCAGAAAGGTAAAAAAATAAGGAAATTCATCAAGGTCAGATTTTTTTTTTAAGATTTTATTTATATATTTGATAGAGAGAAACACAGCTAGAGAGGGAACACAAGGAGGGGGAGCGAGAGGGGGCAAAGCAGGCTTCCTGCCGAGCAGGGAGCCCAATTTGGGGCTCGATCCCAGAATCCTGGGATCATGACCTGAGCCGAAGGCAGATACTTAACGACTGAGCCACAGAGGCACTTCTCAAGGTCAGATTTTTTTTTAATTTATTTATTGATAGAGAGATCACAAGTAGGCAGAGAAGCAGGCAGAGAGAGGAGGAAGCAGGCTCCCTGCTGAGCAGAGAGCTGAAGTGGGCCTCCATCCCAGGACCCTGAGATCATGACCTGAGCCGAAGGCAGAGGCTTTAACCCACTGAGCCACCCAGGCGCCCAAGGTCAGATTTTTAAAAATAGTCTATTTTACTTAGTTTTGTGCATTTCTATGAGAACTTGAAATCTGAATAATTTCTTAATGGCCAGTGATGATTGTCATGTGTTTGTATATATGTAGCTATTAACAAGAAACTAAAATATAGTGATATATTTTAAATATATATGTAAATATGTATGTAATTTAACATGCAAAAATATAGAGAAATATATATATATACATAAACATGTGTATATTTTATATGCTCCTAAGAATATGAGCTGCAGTCTCATTCTCTCTCTCTCTCTCTCTCTCTCTATATATATATATATATATATATATATATATATATATATAACATATTGTAAAACGTAATATGTCCTATCCAAGTCAAGGAGGTAAGTATTAGGTACTAGAAATTATGTACCCGATTTTATTTTGGAACAAAGGTTTAAAAAAATTATTGTTTAGTATCGTGTATCGTACTCTATTTGCTGGTATAGTGTCTTTTAAATGTAAGTTCATCACCACAAGGTGGAATGACTCCTATCCAGCAAGATTTGATCATTACATAATGTACAGTTTTTAGATAGTTGCTGCTAAGGCAGAAATTCACCATTAATTAATAGTTAACACTTAAGAATCTTCAGACAACCTGATATGGCTGGTGGTTAAACATACCCTCTTTCTAGGTCTATTCGTGTGTGCTTATCATATTGTCATTCATTCTTTTACTCATTTTATTAAAAAAAAAACAAAACCTTACTTCAGGGATCTTGTGTGCAGGTACTGTTAAAGGCTTGGTGTATAAACGTGAGTGAAATAAACATGGTCCATAACCTAAGTAACTTTAAGTATGATGGAGATGACAGAGGTTTTAAAAAGACCTAATTAAATAAAAAAATTGTAATTTTAGTAAGTCTACTAAGAAGAGATGCTATGGCTAACACAACAAGAAAGTCTAATTTAGTTAGACAAAGCACTCGAGTTGGATTCAAAAGTTATGTTAGAGTGAATTTATAAGCTAGAGGGGAGGGCATGTTTCAAGCAGAGAAAAGTTAGCACGCCATAGCCTTAAGGTTCTATCAGTAATCATCCTAGAATCCCTTTGCAATTTCTCTTGGTATCTTCTCCTGATTTTGGGTCTCCGAGGAATAGATAAATTCCCAAACCATGGTTCTGATATTTCTGTATTCAGAAAACACAGCATATAGCAACACTTGAAACCTATAATCCCAGTTCTGGGAGAAAACATTATATCACTCAGTATCTTTATTCCATAGACAACTAACTACTTAGTGCACAGGGAAGTTACCCTTTTCAATTCCCTTGTCTTCCTAAGTAAGAGAAGCACCTGCGGCTTTAAGGTCAAAGTTCAAAAGCAGTGCAGTAAAAAAAAAATTTGGATGGTGTCTATTTAGAAAGTCAAACTTGATAATCAGGGTTGTAGATTTATGGGGTAGTTTGCTAGGTGTATCCTTCATATTCTTGTAGCATCGATACAACCTATGTGATATAGGACTCTCATGAAATAATTAATATTTTCATTTTCTCTGCTGTCTTGTGGACATATTGTTCTCCTTATGCAAAGGCAATGTTATTGACCCCCAGTCAGCAGCACATGTGCTCTACCTTATTTGTCTCCTTGTGGTGACAGATTTGCATTGATCTCCACACACTTTTTCTCCTGGTGCCAACATGAAACACATTTTCAGGTTAGCTGCATGGAAATAGGGATCTGTAATAGTGGTCAAATACCACTCCTCTAATTGTTTAGCCCAGAGATGTTGAACCATGGTTTTCACACGAGGTAAGGAACTGAGGCAGGCATAAGGTAAGGGGATTAGAGTGACCTGAGGAGCTTTTTCAGAATCCACTCGTTCAGATTTTCCTCTAATAACAGGGATTCCATTGTGCCCTCTCTTAAAAGACACTCTTTAAAATGTGATTGTTCTATCATTGTCTTCTTCACTTTTGTGTATGAGCCTACCTCATAGCATGTATCATGTTGCATTGCAAGATAGATGGATGATATATAGTGTATAAGTCTCTCTTTTTTTTTTTTTTTTTTTTTTTTTGCTGCTGTAACAAGTTACCACAAAGCTTTTGGGCTTAGAACAACATACATTTATTATCTTACAATTCTGGAGGTCAGAAATCTAAAATGGGTGTGCCAGACTACATTCCTCATAGAGACTTTAAGAGAGAATTCACTGCCTTACCTTTTCTAGCTTCGGGGGGTCATTTACATTCGTTGGCAGCATCTTCCCTTTACTCTGACCTCAGGTGTCCCTCTTACAAGGATCTTTCTAGTTACACTGGGCCTGTCTGGATAGACCAGAATAATCTCCCCGTCTCAAAATCCATCCTTAACTTAATCACATTTGCAAAGTTCTTTTTGCCCTGTAGGTTGACATATTCAGAATGTCCAAGGATTAGAATGTTGAAATCTTTGAGGTGCCATTATTCTGTCTACCATAGATGATTGATAGGTAGATGGATAGACAGACAGACAGACAGATGGATATATAATATAGTTTTAAGTAGGTTTTCCCAGAATCAAGCTATCAAATGGAAAGGAGCAAATCAACCAAAAAGATCAAAGACCTGACCTCAAAACCCCCTTGTCATGAACAATCAGATAGCTCATTTGGGTAAGAGAAGAGCAATATGGCAATGATACATGTCCGGTAAGACATCATGTCTCCTAAGGATGAATTAAGATGACTTGGATATGAGAATGGACCAACAGATAGACACTAAAGAGAGAGGTTAGCTAATGCAGCTTAAAAAGGAATTATCATGCAGTCACAATGATACAAAGATAAAATAGACTGCTTCAGAGAGAAATAAATTCCCTCTTATTAGATCTGTTAAAATATATGACACTAGTGACTATTTTATAGGGATGTTGCAAAAGATAATTCAAAAGTAGAAAGGGAACTGAAGTAAATAAAATTTAAGATGCTTTCCAACCCAGCCCTCTGGGAACCCCTAATGTGTTAGTGTAACAAAAAGTAAATAGGCTTAAGTCATATCCTGTATGAAACCATCAATATGCAAGAGAGAGCAGACTGGCTAGGAGCTCGATTCTGGGCCTGGTGGACTAAAGGCAAGCTTCATGGGCAGTGGGTGGGGTGACTTACATAATGTTGGCTTCCACAGCCTGAAACTAGGATCATCGCAGTCGCGTGGATTTGGTAATCAGGGTAGAGGAGGCGTTCACATGCCAGGTACACCAACACCCCAGTCATGACCCAGATGCACAAGATGGACAGCAGGGCACCAAGGATCTCTAGGGATTCAAGCACATAGACATGCACACACAAAGAATTTGTGAATCACCTTACCCCTCCAGGAGCTGTAAGACATTAATGTTCCTTGACACACCTTACCCCACCAAAGAGGCTTTAAACTAGTTCACTCAGTGATTCACAAAGCAAAAGTGTGGATGGGTTTTACCACTGAGATGAGACACTTTAATGTTGCATTCATAAAACACCAGTGTCTGAGTTCATTATGCTCCATATTACTAAGTAATTTCTAGCAAATTTTTAAAGCATGTAATTGCTATCTGCCATTGCTATTTTCCTCAGGGATTTTCATCTAAACAGGTGCTAAAATGATTGAAACGTATTAGGAGATGAAATAATGAGACACAGAAAGTAAAATGTGTTTAGAAATTCTTAATTTCGCCATAAAACATTTACAATTTGCCAGTACCCCTACCTTGTGTGGAATAAAATAGTAACAAGGGAAGACTTCAGAGGGTACTTGACGAAAATGAGTTTCATTTGCCAACCCAATGTATTATAAACACAGAGGCAAGCTCAGAGATATATCAACACTCTGACTGCATGTAAGAGTAGCTCTATGGAAAAGAAGTATAAGTGGAGACATTTACATTCATATTTAAAGATAAGATAGTGTTCAGTCTGCAGGCTGAGTAAAGCATCTTTGCTCACTCAGGAGTTCCTTAACGCCTCACCCTGATCTGTAACTTCACTTTGTGGATAGGTGCTAGAAGCCTAGGAAGGTCTAGAAATCTCCTGGGAGTCAGTGGCCTGGTACATTTGGTACTTTTGGCCTTCCCTCTTTTAAAGCAGAACAGTGTAACATATCCTTTCCTAGTGTGGGGGACTATTGTTTCCCAGACTTAAGTCATTTACAAAACACAACCTTTGTGATTGTTACCACATCTGCATGGCACCTGTCTTATTAACCACTTAATTTTTTAAAAATAAGTTCACTTGTTATGCTTAGCTGCTTTCTAAACAAAGCCATCCATGAAACTACACGTGCGCCAAGCTTGTTCATTTTCACCTACATGTAGGCCACAGTGCTGCCTCGTATGGTAACCATGGTCACATGTGGCTGTTTCCACTTAAATTAAATAAAATTTTAAATCCAGTTTTTTAGTAGCAGTAACCACATTGGAAGTGCTCTATTAGGGCGCCTAGGTGGTTCAGTTGGTTGAGCATCTGACTGTTGATCCCAGCTCAGGTCCTGATTGCAGGGTCATGAGTTCAAACCCCATGTTGGGCTCCATGCGGGGTGTAGAGCCTACTTAAAAAAAATAAATTAAGAAAAAAATACAGTGCTCTATGGCCACATTATACTCTATATTATAGAACATTTCTCTTGAAGCAGAGAGTTCTAGTGAACCGCACTGGTCTTCCCTGGGCTTCCATCACTGGTCTTCCGTGGGCTTCCATTCCTGGATGAGAAAATATAAGCAGGACTCCAAATTCTAAGTTCTGTCCATGTTTACAAAACATCCTATGTTTACAAAACAGCTTTGATCACTAGTATCAGAAAGGGGAAAGTACACATAAAAATGTATGCAGAAAAATGACAGGTGTCAGAAAAAGATACATGTTTTCCAAGCGTAGCACTATCTGGACTGAAAAGCATCTTCAGATCACGTGATCACAACTTCTTTTTATTGATGTTTATTGCCTCATCTCTCGTTCTCCCTCTCCTCTCTGAATGTTAAGGAAAGGCAATTCAAAACACTTGTGATGATAAGTTGTTTGGTGTGAAATTAGACCTTCCTACCAGTCTAAGCTGGAAAAACCACAGCCCACATTATCAGTGTCTAAGTTGTGTTCTGTATCTAGAAGCAGCTTTCAAGGAAAGCTGGCCCTGTCTGCATGTTGACCACCCTTGCTCTGCCCTAAATTCCCCTTCACATTCTATTCTCGACTTAGCTGTGAGAACTTCTTCAATCTCTCCAGCTGTCTTGTGCTCTTACCTTAGTTGGCAAAATGGAAGAAGCTTTATCCCATCCTCCCTCCCAGATGCAAAGTAGCTTAATGAATGTTATCATGGCTATTACCATACACTGATATCTTTGGGCTGCGGTGGTTGCTAAAGCAATACAAAGGTTCCTGTTGTCCCATTGGGGTAGAAGTAGTGCAATTAATCTGGCTTTTCGCCAAATCAACATTGAGAACACATGATCCCATGCACACATCCTTTCTATTCTGTGCACCAATATGCCTCTAAGGGATTTTTGAACGAGTCTTCACTTTGTTTCTTCTGTTTTTATCCTTGGTCTGACTGCACAGCTACTTGGTCATTAATGCTCAGTGGGTGAACGGTACCTGCCGGTGCCATCCAAATGTCAGCTGCCTCAAAGGGGACTTTGATGACAACCACAAGGACAGAAGACTGAGCAGGAAACTGGTCAGGTCAATTAAGAGATGGGCAGCGTCTGTCATGACAGCAAGACTCCCAGCAATGTTCCCACCTACAGGATGCAGAACATTCCATGGGATTAGGGCCCCAAAGTGCAAGTAGCCTCACATGCATACTAACCATAGTTGATGAAAGATGCCACAGACCCACAAAGCTTTATGAGAAAAACTCTTAACATGGATTCCATCTACCTCTTTTTCCCAATTTGGCAAGATACTGATACCCAGAGAATGCATAGGATGTGAACAGGTAAAAATGGATTTCAAGAGAGTGACCATTCCTGGAAGAGCAAAGGTACAGAGATAGGAAAGTATGGGGCACATTTAGAGAGCATCACATTTAGACAGGGACATAAGACCTCAAAAAGAATATGAGAAGATGAGGCTGGGGAGGTGTGGGCTGGATTTGAAGAATCTTGCACTTAAGGCTGAGGACTTTGACTTCTTTCTGTAATCCAGGGGTTGCGGTCTGGCACATAGCCTTGTTTGTGTTGGACCTGTGATTTTACCATTGTTTTTTACCATTTCCTTCTGCTCTACTAATTTGTATTATCTGTCTGAATTCATGATCCCTATTTTGAGTAGTAGAGAGCAGTAAAGGAAAGGCAGGCACCTTCTGATTGTAATGAAAGCTCAATAAAGAATAGGAAGAGAACCCAAGCCCTGGAAGTCCTGCCTTGTCTTTCTTTCTATTTGGTTCACCTTCTCTACCTCCTTCTGGTTCTCCTTTGAGAAAAGACCTCCAGCCTCCCAGACAGAAGTCAGAAGAAATTTTTTTCTCTTCCTTCCCAAACAGGATTCGTTGTTGGAGATCAATCTTTATTGCTCTTACTACTTCTTCCCAAAAAAGAGCTATTGCTGACCCACTGTCCTCCCAGCAGCTGTTTATTGCCTGTGTATGATGAGGCAATAGGGACTATCAGTCACCAGCCCCTCCATCATCAGACTCACCTTGTCTCAACTAATGATTTTTAAAAATTACGTATATGGCTCATAATTGCAATAATCCCCACAGACCATGGGCTTTAGCTGTAGTTAATAACTGGTTTGTCAAAGTTTAATGGTCTGAAGCAAAATAGTCTTCAAGCTTGTTACTGAGCTGTCAGTGCAAAAAATCAGAACGATTCATTAGCCAAAAAGCAACATTTTGCTAACAAATCAGCTTTTCTTCCAATTATCCTCTAATGTTGTTCTATCTGCCAAACTTGGGTCTGATAATAAAGCTCTGTTAATAAAGCATTATTTCTTCCATGAAGAATGGCTACATGCAGATTAGCAGCCATCCGCCATCTCAGCAAAGAATGATGGTGACAATTCCATGTGCTGGGTTCCAACTGTAGCCTAAGTCAAGGAAATGGAGTCCTATAGGGGTCCTTCAACAGGCTCAGCTGAATCAGCAGGCAACTGAGTGAGAAAAAGAACTTGCTTTGGAAGTTATACGGTGTCTGGGAAGTGAGAATCATTTTGCAACCATCATTGTTAGTTATAAGAGCAGTCCAGAAAACTGAGCAATCATGCTGAATCCTATGGAGAAAACTGTGTGCAAGGGGTAGTTTCTGAATGAACTTGCATTTTCTTCTGAAAGCATAGGGTATTATTGACAATGAACAGCCATCAGCTGGTATTCATTGAGCCCTTGCTGTGTGTGGTACAGGGATGAGGTATACAAAGATAAACAAAGTTAAACACATCACAGTGTCTGTCTTCAGTGCTCTCATTGTCCAACATTTGCTGTACTGAAGACATGTGCTGTGGGCTAGAGGATCTGAAAACCACTCTCCTCAGGAACACTGAGGAACTTTTCATAAGAGGGAGGGGTAAGACTGAGCTCTTTCTTCAGAAAGAGGTAAGAGCAAAAACGAAAACAGAGAGAAATGAAATATGGCACCTTTGTGGAAAGCAACAGGTGTGGAGTGTTGGAGGAATACCCAGAAATGAGAGTGGAAACATGGGTTGGGGCCCACTTATGGGAAACTATGTCAGGCTAAAAATTTGAATGTAATTATATGGGATGGGGTATCTAATATGATTTTGAGGTGAGGTGGTGACATACTCCGATCTGTGTTGAAGAGAGAGATCTTTGCCCGCAATATAGAGCATGACCTGGAGGGAGGAGAAGCTGGAGGTTAAGGGCACAACAGTAAGAGCCAAGGAAATACAAGGAGGGCATGAAGGAAGGCAGGAGCACTCATTTATGGATTACTGACAAGATGGAGAAAGCTATGGACTGATAACAAGACAGGTGAGGCACTAAGGGCTAAGTTCTAGAAATGCGCTCTTCTTAGGACCTGTGCGGGGAGAGGACATCAGGGGAGCCATTG